>CANYBF010220408.1:0-29515 GCA_948192965.1 Dalechampia spathulata | reverse complement strand
TTTCTGAAAGTATCTCCATGGAAGAAGATTATGAGATTCGGTCAGAAGGGTAAGCTAAGTCCTCGTTTCATTGGTCCGTACGAGGTACTTGAGAGAGTAGGTCCGTTGGCATACAGGTTAGCTTTGCCACCAGATTTGGACCGGATTCATAATGTATTTCATGTTTATATGCTAAGGAAGTACCGATCAGACCCTTCGCATGTGATACCAATAGAATCGATTGAGGTGAGACCCGATTTATCGTATTCAGAGGAACCGATTCAGATTTTAGCCCGAGAAGTGAAGCAACTAAGAAACAAATGGATATCATTGGTTAAGGTCTTGTGGAATCACCACACGAGTCAAGATACGACTTGGGAGCGAGAGGCTCTGATGCCGGAACTGTATCCTCATTTATTTTCTGGTAAGTTTCATTCTAATTTCAGGACGAAATTCTTTTTAGGTGGAGAGAGTTGTTACACCCGTAATTGAGACCCTAGTAGTTTGTACACTAGTATACGGGTAGAGGTATGTATACGTATGAGTTTTATTATGCATTGATGATGTGTATATGTGTATGTATGTATGTATGCTTGTACTTGAGATGGTATTATGTGACACTGTTGCCTTATTGGGAAGTGTGACTTCTTGGTTGGATGAGGGACAGTGATGTTGATGTGTTAGGATTGGTTTTGGAGTGTGTTTTACAGGTTTCGGATGAGTTAGGGGCTTCGAATTAGGCATGTCCTGATTTTAGGCATGCGGTACGGGAGTACGGATATCCGTACGGGTGTATCGAGCTTGAGGGAACAGGGGAATTAAGGTCCTGGAGGTCGTACGGGCGTACCAGAAGGTTGTACGGCCGTACGTTAGCTCGCAGGAATTTAGGTTTGTCAGTAACTTTAGGGCCGTACGAGCGTACCAAATATGGTACGGCCGTACCGAAGCTCGCAGGAAATTATGCTTGTCAGGCTTTTTAGGTTGGTACGGGCGTACGAGTATTTGGTACGACCGTACGTGACTTAAAATACCATTTTAAACGGACTAAACCTAACTTTTTCTTTAGGTTTCTTTTCCCTTTTCTTTTCTAAACCCTTCCGAAACATCCCTAAACCCCTAGAGCTTGTTTTTCCTCAGAAAATTAAGTCGAACGGAGTTGGTTTTACAAGATTAGAAGTGTAGAGACGTGATCAGACCTTAGCAGCTTTACTTCTAACAGGTTAGTGCTAGTTAGTACTAGTTCGTGTTAGTTTGTAATCATTATTCTATGCTTCTTTTATTGCTTTTAAGCTAAGTTTGGCTTAGTAAATGATGATTGGGGATTGAATTCCCGTATTTACCTATTCTTTGCTAATATGAGCTTATGATTTGTTGAGTTTTATGATTTTTACTTGAGATTCCATTTGATACTCTCGCGTAGTAGCATATTCCTGGCATATGGGATCGTGAATACTTAGACAGAGCGAGAGAAAATGAGGAAAGGCATGCTGGATCATATATTACAGGATTCCATAATGGAATCGTATATTATATTTCCTCCTTCGGGAGTTGAGTCTCGAGACATAGGCATAACAAAAGGGCCTATGGGCCAGGATTACAGTTGTCCTCCTTCGGGAGTTGAGTACCGGTACATAGGGATCCAGTATGGGAATATATTGTGCATAATAAGGGAAAAAGGAAAGAGGGAAGAGAGTACAGAACAGGAAAAGAAAACTGGACAACATAGCATTGCATTATATTGCCTATTACTTGCTATGTTTGTCTATGTTTTATGCATGTATGATAGCTAGTACTACTGAGTCTTCGACTCAGCGTTTATCAATTGATGAACGCAGGTTCCGAGCCTATGGCAGAAGGCCCAGAGCAGTGATTGCTGACGTCAGCGGAGAGGCAGATTCAACAGCGAATCCCTGTCTCGAGGTGGTCTGGAGCAGCCGAGCATGTTTTCTTTTTGTAACCTTGTATTGTAGCTTGTATATATGAGAGAGGCAGTAATGTATTTGTAGTTTGGTGGTTTGTATGGTTATTATAATCAGAACCTTTGTATATTAATAAATATACTTTTGTTATGGACATGTTCATTCAATTGAATGTATGTTATTATCCAGGGTTATGTTTGGTTCTGTTTACTGATTTCACCGCCATACTATCTGTTGTCCCCATACGACGTCTATTTATACATGTACAGGTATCCCTTGTAGTGTATACAGTGGTTTTCCATACGGGAGGTCATTGCGTATGCTACGGGAGCATGTTACTCCAGGTATGGGCTGGGCATGACAAGATCATGCTTGATTTGTGTAGCAGTTATGTTACACCCGCGTCTAGGACCCTAGTAGTTTGTGCGTATATGTATGATAGCTAGGGTGTATGTACAGGTGTATGTATATAACTGATATGATGTTATTGAAATGTGAATGCATGTTTATGTGGTATGTTATGAGAATGAATGTGCCTTGATGGTTTCATGAATATATTTTGTGACTTATGCTATGTATGTTCATGTGCTTGACTGTGTGTCGTCACCTTGTTGAGAAGCGTGTCTTCTCGGTTGGATGAGGGACGACTTGTCTATGTGATTTAGAATGTGTTGGAAGTGTGTTCAGGGTTAGCAAGGAGGTTTGGGATCGTTACAGAGGAGTTTGGCTTGCCAAAAGGCATGTTATGGGATTTTAGGTAGTGGTACGGGCGTACGTATTGGGCGTACGGTCGTACGAGGCAGGGGAATGCAGGGATTTTAGGGCCTGGTGAGCGTACGGGCGTACCAAATGGTGGTACGGTCGTACCATTGCTCGCAGGAATTTAGAAAGCTCGCAGGAAATTTAGGTTTGTCAGTAACCTCGAGTACGTACGGGCGTACCAAATGGGGGTACGGGCGTACGGTTGCTCGCAGGAAATTAGGTTTCTCAGAAGTTTAGGGTCGGTACAGGCGTACCAATTTCCGTACGGCCGTACACGACGTTTATTTGACTTTTAAGGCTTAGAAACCTACGGTTTTCCTTAAGATTATTTCCTTATTTCTTAAGCTAAATACCCTAAAACCCTAGCAAAACTCCCTCTTAGTGATTTGAAGCGTCGCTAGCATTCGAGAACGCGAGATAGAAGTTAAACGCGACTAGAGACAAGATCACCAGCATAAGATAGAAGTAGCTTGATTTACAGGTTCGTGCTAAGTTTATGTTTGTTGGCTTGTAAATGGTTTCTTTCGATCTTCTTGGATTGAAATAGGATCCTAAAGTGGATGATTGTTTCTACTATGTTCCTAACGATGCTTCTATGATTTGTTGGATGGCTATATGTATTGAAATGATGCTTATATCATGGATACATGCATTGAGAGGAAGGGAATAGATGAATAAAAGAGAATAGGAAGGAGAGTGATGAGTGCAGAGCTAAGCTCTGGGCATGCTGGGTCAATCATATGAATAGGATTCCGTTAAGGAATCATATAGATTAATACCCTCCTAGTGGGAGATGAGTCTCGAGACATACAGTAGGAAAATGGTGCGTAGCACCTTACAGTTAATGCCTTCCTTCGGGAGATGAGTACCGGTACATACAGGGACCCAGTATGTGCGAAAGGAATGTGCACAACGATAAGAAAAGAAGAGGGATATGAGAATGAAAATAAAAGAGAGTGAAAGGCATGTTTGCATCTTGTTGCATTTAACGAGCTTGTATTTATGCTGCCTTGAATATGTATGTTTACTTATGTTTTCTTAGCACCACTGAGTTTTATACTCAGTGTTTATCATTTGATGAACATAGGTTCCGAGCCTTCAGGGGAGCAGCAGGAGAGGCAATAGAGGTCGTCAGCTGAGAAGGCATTCTCAAGGCGGTTGTAGAGCTGTTGGCAATCTCCATGTCTTTTTGTATCGTTTAGCTTTTAATTAATCATAACGGCAGTAGTAGCTAGTGATATGTTTAGTGGTGAGTCTGTCATATACAAAGTGTTAGCCCGTGTACGTACTGGGTTGTTGTAATTATATCGATGAGTTGTAGACAAACCATATGAATGAATGAATGTATATTTTTGAGGTTTAATGCATGCTTGTTTGACTGTATGCCACGCTACCCTTGTCCTCACCACTAGTGACTAGACTGTGTACCCATATGAATTTTTATACTCGATTTTAGACGTATCCCTTGTAGGATACATAGCGGCTTTCTGTAAAGGAGGTCGTTATGTATGCTACTGGAGCATGTTACTCCAAGTATGGGCTGGGGTGTAACAAGCTAGGTGTAGAGGAAGATTATTCACTTCTTCCTTTTCAACATCTTTAGGAGCAACTTCTTGTTGATGTTCTTTCTCAATTCTTTATTCTATTAGAATTCCTACATCATCATCAACATTGTTCTTTCTTGGACCAAGGGAGTTAATTTCATAAAAAACAACATGCATTAATTCCTCAACAACCAAAGAACGTTTATTAAACACCCTATATGATTTACTAGAAGTAGCATATCCTAAGAAAATACCTTCATCTGTCTTTGAATCAAATTTTCCAAGGTTATCCTTGGTGTTTAAGATGTAACATTTGCATCCGAATACTCTAAGATACAAAATTCTTGGTTTTTCTATCATTCCATAGCTCATAAGGAGTTTTGTTTAAAATTGATCTCAAATGAACTCTATTGGTGACATAACAAGTGGTATTGACCGCTTCGGCCCAAAAGTATGAAGGCAATTGATACTCATTAAGCATAGTACATGCTATGTAATAAAGAGTTCAATTTTTCCTTTCAACTACCCCATTTTGTTGATGAGTTCTAGAAGATGAAAAGTTATGGTGAATACCAAGTGATTCGCAAAAAGATTTAAAACTTTTATTTTGAAATTCTTTTCCATGATCATTTAAAATAGAGGAAATATAATAACCCTTTTCATTTTGCATTCTTTTAGTGACATTTTGAAAAGCATTAAAAACATCATCTTTATGAGCTAAGAATGAAACCCAAGTAAACCTAGAATAATCATCAACAATGACAAGTGCATAATGCATACCATCTAAGCTAGTTATCCTAGTTGGACCAAATAAGTCCATATACAATAATTGAAGAGGTTTGGTAGAAGTTACCTCATTTTTGGCTTTAAATGAAGATTTTACTTGTTTTCCCATTTGGCATGCTTCACATACCTTATCCTTAGCAAATTTGATCTTTGGAAGTCCTACCACATGTTCGTCCTTCCCGAGATCGCCGATGCTCTTGAAACTGGCATGTCCAAGCCTTTTATGCCACAACCATGAATCTTCACTTACAGAGACAAGACACTTCACATTTTTATTAGGAATAGAATCTAAATCAATCATGTAAATATTTTATATTCTTTCTCCTTGAAATACTAACTTATTATCACTAATCCTATGTACAAAACAACCTTTAGGATCAAACACCACTTTAAAACCATTGTCACATAATTGACTAATACTAAGAAAGTTGTGTATTAATCCATCAACTAATAAAACTTTATTAAGGGAAAAGTTGGAATTCCTACCTACCTTACCAATTCCAACCACTTTACCTATACTATTATCTTCAAAGGTGACATCTCCTCTTGAATATTCTTCAAGATGGGAAAAAGGACTTGCATTCTAAGTCATATGCCTTGAGCATCCACTATCAAGATACCATTTATTTTCATCAACCTTGGACCTCAAGCATACCTGTCAAAAATAAATATATTTATTTCTTCTTATGTACCCAAATGTATTTGGATCCTTGGGGGTTAAAAGCATCCATATTATCATTCCAATGCATCTTTCTAATAAAACATCTATTAGTTGCATGCCCCTTCTTATTGCAGTAATGACATATAACATTTTTAAACCTAGAATAATTATGCTTATATTTCTTTTTAGATGCATGTAAATGATTGTGATTATGTGAACAAGAGCATGAACAATGGTGCACCTTATTAGCATACCTATATGCTTTATGAGTCTTAGGATGAACATGTTTCTTTTTTAAATCATTTGGATTTTGCTGTGAGGTAGAGGCTTTGACAAAAACGGTTCCCTTAGAGGTGTAGGAGGAGTTTTGATTGAATCTAATACCCTCTTTATTACCGTTAAGTTTTTGGTGTTTTAAAATGGTATCTATCTTAACCTCACCTTGTTCAAATCTAGATAAATTATCTTTCAATAAATCCTATTCCTTTGAAAGCTTATTATTTTCATCTTTCAAAATCTTGTTTTCCTTTTCAAGACTCTCAAGTTTTGTTTTACAATAATCAAATTCATTTTGTAAACCATTTTTATCCTCAATTGTGCATGCATGCTTATTCTTAAGTGATTTTTGCTTCTTAATCAAAAGATCATATTTTTCCAATAATGCCTCTAATGCACTACAATCATCATCATCATTAAGCTCATCATTACTATAATAGGATTGAGATGATGTAGTTACCTCATCCTTTTCCTCATCATTTAAGAATACCATGAAGCATAGATTGGTTGCTCTTTCATCATCAGACATCTCCTCATTTGAATCAGTATCATCATCCCATGTAGCCTTTAACGCCTTCTTTTTGAAAGGCTTAGATGATTTATTAAGGAGAGGACATTCATTCTTCATGTGTCCCGGTTTGTTGCATTCATAGCAAACAGTTTGATTCCTCCTCGGATTGTCTCTTCGATTGAAGTCCCTTTGATTGAAGTCCCTTCTTTGCTTGAATGACTTCTTGCCATCCCTTTCAAGTTTCTTCTTCTTCATAAGGAAGTTTTTGACACGTTTGAAGAGAAGAGCCATTTCATCTTCGATGTCCCCTTCGCTTATAGAAGAGGTATCTTCTTCTTTTGTAGCTTTAAGTGCAATCCCTCTGCTCTTATCTTCCTCTACCCTTTGCTTAAGGGTAATCTCGTGTGTGAGAAGCTTTCCTAGAAGCACATCAGTTGATAATACCGACAAGTCATTTGCTTCTTCGATGGATGTTACTCTAGCCTCCCAATCTTTCTTCGGCAGCACCCTCAAGATTTTGTTATTGATATCCTCCTTTTGGTACATCTTGCCTAACTTCATCAATCCATTTGTGATCACCATGAGTCGATTATACATTTCAAAAATTGACTCATCTGCCTTCATTTTGAACAACTCATATTGATATGTCAACAATTGAATCTTCTTGTTCTGAACTTGATTAGTTCCTTCATGGTGAGTCTCCAAAGCAGTCCACACTTGCTTTGTTGTAACACAATGTGATACTCTACCAAATTCTTCACGACTTATGGCATAATATAGTATGTTCATTGCCTTTTTGTTCTGGCAGTTTGCATTCAATTCTTTCGTTGTCCAATCGTCTCTATCCTTAAGAGAGACAATGCCATCAATTGTGATTGTTGGCGGTAAGTACTCTTTCATCATCAAGTCGTACAGCTCAATTCCGCTGCTGTACAAGAAAACTTCCATAGGGTGCTTCTAGTACGGATAATTTATTCCATCGAAGTATGGGGGTCTTGTAAATGATTGACTCTCAATGGTTGCCATAGGATTTTTAGCTCAAGAATTTTACTTCTTTCAACAATGAGCACCAAATGCTCTAATACCAAATGAAAATCTTCTACGGAAGGCAACACGTGCAATTTATAATGATTCGGCCAAACTTTTACCTACGTCCACTTTCTCCTATGTCTCAACTTAGGGTTCCACTAAATCTCAATCAATTTATACAATGGATTCCACAAATGAATCCGATACCCTAGTGTTTTCAAGGCTTACGCTCAAACCTTTACAATAACTATCCTCCCAAGCTCTTAAATACAATTTAATCCCAAAGGATTAATCACATACCAATCCCACAATTACAAAATCTAATGTCTAGGTTGTGAGAATACAATAATGAGAGTATTTGAAAGCTTAATACACAAATACAAGTTAAACTTACTTGAAACTGATGAATAATGCTCAAAGAAAGTTGCTCTGCAAAGTTTAGCTAGTTCGAATTGAAACATATGAAAATTCTTATGAAAACTAGCCGTTTGAAAGATTTAAAAGTCTTTCAAATAAGTCGCGTATGGCCGTACTATTGTTGTACGTCCGTACGGATTCAAATCTAATCATTGGAAAAAGAGAGGGAAATACGGTACGGTCGTATTATCACTTGGTATGCCCGTACCAAACCAATTTTCCTGACAAGCAATTTTCCTGCGAGCTCACGTACGACCGTACCACCATATGGTACGCCCGTACCAAAACAGGTTTACTGACAAATCATTTTCTTACGAGCTCGCGTACGACCGTACCACCCAATGGTACGCCTGTACGAAGCTCAATAAAACAATACTAACTAGGTACGGTCAGCTGTATGATCGTACCACTCAACCAAGCTGTTTGGTACGCCCGTACCATCATAAAAACACTATTGAAAAATTGCAAATAACTTAAATTGACTCACACGTGACTTAAATATCAAAATTTAGGGTCTAACAAAATTAATTTTATTTATAATTAAATATTCAGTCATAAATAATTATAATTAATAATTTTAAAATAATTCACATAAATAACTCTACAATCATCTCTGCATAAATTCACTTAAAATTGAATTAATAATCCTGTGAGTAAATATTATTTCCTAAAATATTAAAAGAAATTCAAATCAAGTAGGCTGTTTTGCCTTTTGATTTCTAAAATATAGGTGCATGGATTTTTTAAGATTTAATTTTATTAATATTAACAATATCATACAACAAATTTAATAATAATAAAAAATAATCTCAATTCTAAAAATTAGACTTTAAACAATTTATTATCAGATAATAAAATTTATTATCTAAAAATTAATGATTATTATATGACAACAAATACATGACAAAATTAAACTAAAGAAAAATGCAAAATACAATTTATTGATACTGTTTTAATAATAAATACAATTTATTGTTAATTTATGATATTCGATTTAAATTTTATTTAGTTATAATTGAGTAAAATTTAAATTGAATTTTTATTTTTTCTAAATATAAAGATTTCAAACAAAATTATTAATGAAATATATCATTTCATGAATATTTATACTTTTATATTAATAATTAAATTAAATATATTTTTATATAAATTAACAAATTAATTTTTGGATTCAAACAATTGAAATATTAGTTATTTTAATTTTTAAATTAAAAATTATAATTATTCTTTTAAAAATTAAATATCTTACAAATGAAAAGTTTAAAATCAAATAAAATGGATATCATTAGGATATAAATTGAGATAGACTCATCTTTAGTCAAATGAATGGGAGAGTTGCTCATACGGTAAGTAATGCAAACAAACAAACGTGAGCAGTGCAAATACGAAATTGAAGAAAAATGAATTTATTCTAATTGCTCACACGTTTGAGATACACTGCCACGACGTCGTATGGCGGAAAATCTCTCAATCACACGAGGCAAGGCCTAAGCTCCGCTTACCTTTGACTTTCAGTTTTTCTCTTTCAGTGTTCTTCTTTCTTTCGATAGCCAAGAGAAAATATAAAATAAAATAAAACAAAAAGCCTGTTTATTGAATTCTTTTAAGTTCCCCAAACAAGACCTCTCCTTCTTTCTCATCTCTCCGCTATGTAAAAAAAAAAAAAACAACCAAAAAGACAAAGCAAACCTGGAAAAAAGGGCAAATTTCGCTAATTTTCATTTCGTTAGGGTTTTAATAACTCCCTCAATCTCCTTGATTCAATCGTTGAAACCACTATTTATCAGATTTTCTACTGTTTTAATCATCTGTCTATCTATCTGTCTCTTTCTTTGATTTTGTTCCATTACTTTCCTGTAAGTTCTTGCCTAATTCTCAGTCTTCTTCTTATCGTTTTGTTCATTTCTTTATTTTTTTTAGCTTCAATTTGATGTTCCTTTTGCTTTGTTCTGTCTTCTTTGTTTTTGGCTCATGTTTTGTGCTGTAATCAGTATCCGTTTTACTTGATTTTTAGGGTTTGGATCGCATTCTGCATCGGCGATTCGATTTATAATCTTTTTCTTATATCTTAATTCTGAACCTTGAATGTTTCTCAACTCAGCTATCTAAATCAAAGAATATAATTTAGTTTTGTGATGGTTAGTGATTCAAGGAGCTAAATTGCTGCCATCTGGAAATTCCTTTGGCAAGTGATGATTATTGGTATTTTCATATCATTAGATTTTCAATTTTTTCGTTATTTTGCTTGAACTTTTGGATTTTGACTTTGTATCTATAACTAGCACTGACAAAATATTTTTAAACGCTTGAGTAAAGTGGAATAGATCGTATATATAATAATTCACAATTCAATAACTTCACTCAATGTTTCTGCTTGCAAGATGGCGTATTTGAAATTTTTCTTAAATTTATATGGTGGATTCGAATTGGATTTCAATTAGTGTCATTAGGATATGCATTTTGCCATTAGTTGAAAGTGTATGCGACTTTAGTTTCTTGTTTTTTTTTTTTTTGAATTTTTTCCCCTTTCCTTTCCTTTTCATTCATTACATGTTATGTTACACGTTAGGGGGTTATTGCAATGCACCGTGTGGGTAGTTCTGGGAACACATCAAATTCTTCTCGCCCACGCAAAGAGAGGAGGCTTACTTATGTTCTGAGTGATGCTGATGACACAAAGGTGGATCATTTTTCTCTTTTCCATTTTGGCTTGATGTAAAGCATATGATTGGTTAATTAATTGCAGTGCTATTGGTATTTTTAATTTTTTTGTCGCTATGACCATATTAATTCAAATGTGGGATTGTGGGGAAGACTGTTTACTAGTTAGATATTTTTCACTTGATCTGGTATATAAAAAAACTTGAGTGGACATATTACATTAATTTCTTTGTCTTCCTTAAAGCTTGTTCGTGCATCTAATTTCTTTAACCTGGTGCTTCTTTAGCTAGCTGGCAATTGATTAATGTTGTGTTATGGTCCCAGATAATTGTCATGGATGAGATAGAAATGAGCGTTCATCAGAGGGAGCTCTACAAACCTCTGAGTTCGAATTACCAGAGAATTGCTTAATCTTGAAGTCTAAGATTTAGTTTATGATTTTCTGCTTATTTTATTTCATAACGTTGTCTCTTATACATAGAGGAATACAGGCCAATAGAATAGGAAACCCTACCAAATCTAGTGATATAAAATAAGATATTCTACCATATATATATATATATATTTCCTATTTAGTAAGATAACTTATAATAAAATAGGAAATTTGATCAATAAGGAACTAAACTTAAATAAGAATGTTATTAAAATAAACTTCTCTAATTAGGAAGACCATAATATAAATCTATAACATTAGTCCCTCTTGGAGATTGAGTTTGTTGTCAAGCTGAAGTGTTTAATCATTGTGATTGAAAAGATAATTGTTAATATATTCACCATGTAACGTAACTGGCTCTTTTGCTATCATTTTAAACCAAGTTAAACTTCTCTTCATTGGTAATTGTTTGAGAATCTCAAATTGTTTAGCTTTTTTCTGGAAAAATAAGTTCATCATTTCTCTTGGTTTTGTCATGTATTGTTTTAACACTCTTTTCTTCTTACAATAATGATCTAACTTCTTTGGCTTCTTTAGTTGTTTGTTTACTTGGGGAGAATTCTAGAAGATTACTCTAAGAAAATTCGAAAATATGTTTTAACATGTAGTTGACATAATTGTCTAAATAGAAAAATAGAAAATAGAAAATAAAGTTTTCCAAAAATATTCATAAATTTGAAGATAATTATATGAATGTTTTCTAACTTTTCTTTGCAAAATGAAAGAAGTGAACTAGTGCTTTCTATATCAGCATTTATTATAATATCTTTTCTTATTAATATTAAATATAATAATAAATTTTTATAAGTTTGATGTTTATCACAATAAATATTTTCCAAAATTCTATTTTCCTTTAAACGATGAAAAATAAAAAAACTTTGAAATAGAAGAAAAGTTAGAAGAGGAAAACAAGAAAAGTTCTCTACAATGAAAGAACCCCTTAATTTTTTTTTGCCTTCAACTTGACCTTTTTTGCTTTTTCATCTTTATTGTCATAAAGTGTTTGAGGATAGTTCTTGTTGTCACATTGTTTGTGGTACCATTGGAATCGTCATTGAGAAACAAACTTCAACTTGTTGCAAGATAGAATTCAATCAAGATTTGTGTTCCGTCATGAATTATGTTTGTTGCATACTTGAAATTTCCATGACAGCTGGCTTTGATACCAAGTTGTCATGGTCCCAAATAGTTACCATGGATGAGATAGAATTGATCTCTCATTAAAGGGATCTTTACTAACCTTCAAGTTTGATTTATGAATGAACTCCTTAATCTTTAAGCCTTAGACTTAGTTCATAATTTTGTGCTTATTTTATTTCATAATGTTGTCTCTTATTTATAGAGGAATAAAAGCTATTAGAATAGGAAACCGTACCAAATCTAATGATATAAAATATGAAATAATAAAATGGGAAATTCTATCAATAAGAAACTAAACTTAAATAGGAACATTATTAAAATAAACTTTTCTAATTAGGAAGAATACAATATAAATCTATAACATACTGCCAAGCCCAGTGTCATGATGATCATCAACATTCTTGTCTGGTTCCATAAAATGTCAAATACTCTAAATGTCCATATGTAAGTAGCTCTGAATGAAATAAATGCTCTTACATACTCATGTTCTCAAATATATCATTATATATATGTATATATTTTCCAGGTTGCTGATAGTAATCATAAATTCATATTGTATCATCATCTTTCTTTGAATCTTTATCTTTTATAGTCTATTCTGAGCCCTTTCTAGAAGAAAAGGCTCCTGGGCACTCCTTTTCAGTTGTATCTACCCTTTTCAGATGAAAATAGAATGAACAATTGGACTGGGATGCATGTGCTTGGTTTTGTCGAGTTCCTTTCTCTGAGTTTGTAATACTCCCAGATGTTTTCTAGCTAGATGATAGCAATATAGTATTTTCTTTGTGCTTCTAGGATTGGATTTAGAGCAAAAATGCTGGGAGAATATTCATGTATTTGGTAGGACAAGCTTCTTTTTCCTGTATTGTGCTTCTTTGAAAAAAAAAACTCATCTGCTTCTTGTTTAGAATTTTTTTTATATATTTAGCATTTTTTGGAAGATATCATTTCTGCTAATATGGTCACATGTTCTAATGTTCTTGTTTGGATGTCTATGTTGCAGCATTGCGCTGGCATAAATTGTCTGGCTGTGTTAAACTCATCTGTTTCTGATAGATATGGTTACCTCTTCACTGGAAGTCGTGATGGAACATTGAAGAGATGGGCATTGGCTGAAGATTCTGCCACTTTCTCAGCAACTTTTGAGTCACATGTTGATTGGGTACATTCTTTTGCATTTTGACAATGTCGTCACTGTCATATGTCATGTTTGTCAGGGATCTGGTTGATGATTAATAGTTGATTGTTGTAAATTCATCTGATTTTGTGTAACTGCATAGGAAACTAATTGAATATAGTCAAGCCGTTTGCTTGTTATCATAATGCATGTTGTAATTTATCATACATCACTGGCTATAGATAAAAGAAAGGAAAGATATGAAGATGTATACAGAAGCCTGCTTTTACACTAAGCAAGCATCAATATCATACTTTAGGGGGTGCCTTATGCATAAGGTGCACTCATGCCAATGCTGGAGATGCAGTTTAATGGAATTTTCTGGCTTATGCAGGTAAATGATGCTGTTATTGTTGGTGATAGTACACTTGTTTCCTGCTCTTCTGATACCACCCTCAAGGTCTGCTAATCTCTATAAGTTTGTAGCCATCTAATCTTTGTGGGCCACTGCTTGATCTTCAGATAAATGACTTGTTCCTTTTTATGTTTGCTTTGATACGGCAGACGTGGAATTGCTTGTCCAATGGAACTTGTACAAAGACTCTACGGCAACACTCTGACTATGTTACATGCCTTGCTGCAGCAGAAAAAAATGTAATGTCCTAGTTGATTTCTTTTTTTAGGATCATTGACTAACTGCATGTATGAAAGCTTCCTGTGAGTATGTATTGGTCTGTATGTTATATTTATTTGATGAATATCATGCATGCAGTCATGATATCTATGGCCTTATATTATATATTACTGCTGTTCATGTCATTTTCTGATCCTCTTCTAGTGTCATGCATTTTAGGGCAATATCGTTGCCTCTGGTGGCCTTGGTGGGGAGGTTTTCATATGGGATCTTGAAGCTGCACTTGCACCAGTTTCAAAGTCAAATGACACAATGGAAGATGATTGTTCAAATGGTGTCAACGGATCTAGTAATGCATTGCCCTTGACAAGTTTACGGACCATTAGCTCAAGCAACAACATATCTATGCATACATCTCAGTCTCATGGATATGTCCCAACTGCTGCCAAGGGCCATAAGGAATCTGTTTATGCTCTTGCAATGAATGACAGTGGATCCATTCTTGTCTCTGGCGGAACTGAGAAGGTTTGTGATATTGTGGCAAATATTAGTTTGTGTTTTATGTTATGCATGATACATCATGCTGCTGAAAAGTGAGTTACATAGCTTCTTTACACAATTACAGAGCTTCTTTACACAATAGGTGCCAACTTTTAAATTAATGCAATTCATAACTGTCTTTATTAGTACAGGTTGTACGTGTTTGGGATCCAAGAACTGGTTCAAAGGTTATGAAGCTAAGAGGGCACACTGATAATATCAGAACTCTGCTTCTGGATTCTACTGGCAGGTTTGTGCTAGGCTTTTTTATTTTTATTTTGAGATGATGTAAATATCATTTTCTTCTCAAGTTTGTATTGAATGATAAAAAGAAAGTTGTCAATTTAGCCTCTTTAGTGCTGAGGAAGCATAATGTAATTTGAAACAGTTGTGGTTTTCATCCTCTCCCTTTCATCTAGATTATTTGTGTGTTTGTATCTATTTCTCTTCCTTTTCTCAATTCTCTGGTGGGGGTGCTGCTTGCCAACTTGGCTTTTGATGTACCACATGATGAAGTCATGTGTTTCAAAATGCTTGAGAAGTTTTAATTATCATGATGAACGCCCTTGTCTTGAATAATAGATCAGTTTAGTTTTATTAAAAAGCTTGTCATATTTGTCTTAAATATAATTGTCTTATCACTATTAAATGAGTTTCCTAATTTAATTTGGCAGGTTTTGCTTATCAGGATCTTCTGACTCTATGATCAGGTAGATTTTTTTATGATATTTTCCTTTGATCCCTGTTTTTCTTCTATGTTATGTTTGCGCTACCTCTTACTGATAATTGTTTAAAAATTTGATTTCAACTTTTTATTGTTATTGTGATAGATTATGGGACCTTGGCCAGCAGCGCTGTGTGCATTCATATGCTGTGCATACAGATTCTGTTTGGGCACTTGCTAGCACCCCAACATTTAGTCATGTTTATAGTGGTGGGAGGGACCTTTCTGTAAGTAGATTTTCACATGTAATATTAGAATCTCTCTGGTATAGTTTATTCTTCTTTACTTTTGAGTGTTCATGCTCAAATTTTTTGTGCTTATTCTCTTTAAAGTTATATGTGACGGACCTGGCGACTAGGGAGAGTCTTTTGCTTTGCACGAAGGAACATCCCATTTTGCAACTTGCATTGCATGATGATAGCATATGGGTTGCGACAACAGATTCTTCTGTAGATAGATGGCCAGTTGAAGGACGGAACCCTCAAAAAGTCTTCCAAAGAGGTGGTTCATTTTTAGCTGGAAACTTGTCTTTTTCAAGGGCTAGGGTTTCCTTAGAAGGCTCAACCCCAGTAAGTGATACTTGGTTCATGCATCATTTCAATTGGAAAAATTTATATTCTATGGTTTTTTAGCATTTATGTTTCTTTATATTTGGTGGCATATTTCTTGAAATTTATCTTTTCACGCTTCATTGCAACACAATACTTCTGTCAGATTTAAAATTTTTTTTTATCAGTTTTTCTTGTGCAAGTTTTGTTTATCCTTCATGTCATGATATTGCAGATTTACGCATTTATGCCTTATTATAGGTTGTATGGGATTGCCTTTTGATTGGCATATTGCAAGTTTTTTCTATCATGCGTGTCATGAATTTCTAGAAAAATATCTATTTACTTGCTTTTTTTTAGCACTAGTTTCAAATGGTAATTCTTTTTTGTAAAAAAAAGCAAACTTGTGGCTCTCAGTCGTTCTCAAATGGGGCTTGTTTTGATGATATATTTCAATTGGTATTAAATTTGTTCGAATAGACTCCATATTTATTTAGTGACATCTTGTAGGTTCCTGTCTTCAAAGATCCAACCTTAAGCATTCCTGGTACTCCTGCAATAGTGCAGCATGAAATTTTAAATAATAGAAGGCATGTCTTAACTAAGGTAATTATGCTTTTACTCCACTATGTTCATATGTTGGGATGTGGGGTTCTAAGAAACTCTTTTATCTGTTTGATAGGATGCTACTGGTTCAGTGAAGCTGTGGGAGATCACAAGGGGTGTTGTAATAGAGGACTATGGAAAGGTGATATTTCTAAGACTTCTGATTTTTATCTGACTGATATTTTTCTACTCTTGACATTTTAGCATTATGTCTTCCTCAAGTTGCACGAGAGTAACACCAGTGATAGATGTTCATCCATCATGCTATGCCTGCAAACAAATTTCAAGCTTGTTTTCTCTAATGCACTAATGTTCTCTATTTCTATTTCACATTTTCCCAGGTGTCATTTGATGAGAAAAAGGAACAATTATTTGAAATGGTACGCAAGATGAATAATTTTTTCACATCAAAGTTATAGAATGTTTATTTTGTGTGTCTTATTGTTAATCTGTAATGTTCTAGGTGAGCATTCCTGCATGGTTCACTGTGGATACAAGGCTTGGAAGCTTGTCTGTTCATTTGGACACTCCACAATGCTTTCATGCTGAGATGTATTCTGCTGACCTTAACATAGCTGGAAAACCCGAGGATGATAAGGTAAGTAATTAACTAAGTTGCAAAGCTATATCTGAAATTACACATCTGGGCGATGTATTAAATTTGCACAGATTACTTACCCCTAAGATTATTATAATCAGACTCATCTTTTGCACTAAACCAATATGCAGATTAATCTAGCTCGTGAAACCCTTAAAGGTCTGTTAGCTCATTGGTTGGCCAAAAGAAAGCAACGACTTGGATCTCAAGCTTCAGCTAATGGAGATGTCTTATCTGGGAAAGACATTGCTCCGAGGAGTTTCACCCATTCCAGAGTTGATGTGGATGGTAGTGCTGAAAACGACTCCATGGTGTATCCACCATTTGAATTTTCAACGGTTTCCCCTCCTTCAATTATCACTGAAGGCTCTCAAGGAGGTCCATGGAGGAAGAAAGTTACTGATTTAGATGGAACTGAAGATGAAAAAGACTTCCCTTGGTGGTGCTTAGATTGCGTGTTGAATAATCGTATTCCTCAAAGAGAACATAACAAGTAGTGATTTAACCTCATTGCTCTGTTCTTTCTTTCGTGTTCCGCTGAATGTATATTTCATTTTGAGGCATAGGTTCTACTTGTTTGGATTTATACCTCTTAATTAGCTCCATTTGTGTATTATATGCTTTCTCATGTTACTTCATTTCTAGAAAGAGCGAACAAAGCTGGGTTTTGTCCTGGTTTATATACTTAAAAATTGTTGAAATTCTGCAGGTGCAGCTTTTACCTACATCCATGTGAAGGATCATCCATCCAGATCCTCACACAGGGCAAACTAAGTGCACCCCGCATACTAAGAATACATAAAGTAAGTCTGGTTCAGTTATCTGAGAAAAGGAAATAGTTTGATATATGAGATGAATTTGACTATAGTAATATTTTTGTGAACCTTTCAGGATGTTATCCTCAATTGTATTAGTTATCCTCAAATTGTTATTTTTTTTGCAGGTTGTAAATTATGTTATAGAAAAGATGGTTCTCGACAAATCAATGGATGGTGTTAATTCTGATGGAACATTTGCTCCTGGGCTTGGTGGGCAGTTGCAGCATCCAGCGGTTGGAGATGGATCGTTTAGATCAGGATTGAAGCCTTGGCAAAAACTTAGGCCTTCCATAGAGATTTTGTGTAATAATCAGGTAATTGGACGTGCATTTTTAAATGTGGAATGCCCCTGAAATGTTAGCAATACATGCTAAATGCCCGCTGTTGAGCATGACACCTTGTAGAGGTGTGAATGTTCGAGCTTTGCTGGAAGATTCAGTTTTATACAAGGATAGTGTGTCGTCTGATATGGCAATACTTCTCACTTGTCTTCTGTCTTCTTCTCTAATGTGTGTTCTGCTGATTATTCGTTCCCATTTTCTCAAACAAAGTGCTAGCATGGCAAATAAATTACTGTATATGAGAACTCGTAGGTTATAAAGGTTATCTTTGGTTTATTTCTCTCCTTACAAATCATCCTTGTAGTTTGGTAAATTTTTTAACCAACTAGTTGAGTTAAATCACGAATATGAGCATAATTTCCTCTAGATATTTGTGTCGTTATTCCTGCTAAATGGTTAATTTTAAAATGTCCAGGTGTTATCTCCAGACATGAGCTTAGCCACTGTGAGAGCTTACATATGGAAGAAACCCGAGGATCTAGTCCTTAACTACAGAGTGGCTCAGGGAAGGTGACTCCATGTAACTCTTGAAGGAGGTGAGTATTACTTTGACGATTTTGTACACTGGAACATCTTGATGGATGGCTTTCCTTCATTCTTTTGCCAAAAACATTCTCTTAATTTTTCATTGAAAAATGAAAAAGAGTCTAATTTCATTAGAAAAAATATATTGAAAAATGTAGAGGCAAGCCGTCATGTTGAGTATTGGACATGCTAAGTCGTGCCAATTTTGGATTTTAGAACTAATGGTCCCACAACTTTCTGACTCTAATTTAATGGATTTACAGCCTCACAGATTGGACTTGGCTTATGATGATGGAATTTTCGTACTTGTGAAAAAATATTGGGAGAATACATTGATTCTTCTGGGTGCTTGGCATGTTCGGTCTTATCATTGTAAATTTGGAAAAGCAGAGCTTTGTCTGGTTTTGCCGGGAAGATCATGGTAGCATTCTCTTTTGTTGAACACATGCTATATATAACATTTGGAGTTCACCCAGCCATCATGCAGGGCTCTCTCTCTCTCTCTCTCTTTGATGGTCTCCAGAGAGTCATAGGGCAAGTCTACTACATGTAAGCAATAGAAGGATTTGTTTCGGGTTGGAGAATTAGCAAGCATGAAGGGTGCCGGATTAGGGTTTAAAAATGTCCAAAGCCTTGTAGATTTGTATTGTTTTGAACGATACATAGCCTTAGTAATTGTTATTAAAGTTTTCTAATTTTTCCTTTTTGATTTGTTCTTTTTGTGAAAATAATACTCTCCCCATTCATTTTGATCTACTCATTCTAGTTCTATGCCTACTACAGTTTTACCCTCATGCTACCTGGGAGTTTCTTTCGTGTAAATACATGCATACATGACCTTTAGTCACACATTAAACAAGCAGAATTTCCATGTGTACGAATAACATAAGAATTGTAGCCAGTTGATTAAATATCAACAAAAGAAGCTAGCCTCTACCATGAAACTGCGACTTGGATTATAAGTATATTGCCTGCTTTACGTCAGTGACATTACTGCTTATTGCTCAAATAAGTGGCTGTACAGCTTCGCATTGTCACTGCCAGTTTTTAAAATTTCTTTGAGTAAAATAATCTTGACTACAAAGGGAAAATACACTTCCTATCCTGTACATCTCCAAATTCACTTCGCTGCAATTGCAATTCTGGAGACAGGTAATTTTGTTTCCCTCTGTTTGATTGCTGTTTGCTCCGGTATCTTCTATTTCCTGTTCGGACTCCAGATGGATACCGACATTGTTAACCTGATAGCCAGTGGACATGACCAGCGAAACATGCAATTCATCTCCACCTTCCAGCTGATCTCCCAACTTCCAGTGACTTAACCATAACATGCTCTTCTCTGTTTCGGGAATTCCATAAAATGCTGGGCTATATGTCCACTTTATATCCTTGGTTTTGTTCCATATCTTGATGTAATGGTGATCGCAAGATTCATTTACGTGATTGCATGTGTAAACAGTGCATATATTTAAACTAAACACCTTTCGGCCATGAGGCGGGGTTATGCTAAAAGATATCAATGATCCCTCAGTTTGAAGGCTGTACCAGCCTGGAACCTTGCTTCCCGGAAAAAAAATGCTGCTTATGCCACATTCATGCAAGACCTGTTCCATTAGGACCATCAATTATCAACTGTGTGGGATCAACAAGTCATGTAAAGTATAATTCAGAGAAGATGATTAAATACATGCTCGGCATTGTGGTTTGAAAAGGAGTGTTTTGACATCAAACAGCTAATCCAAGCCTTTAATATTATAAGAGGGTGTCGAATGGTACCTGGGGAGGAGTGACCCTCGATGTCTTTGTCATGACACTGGACATTTCGACTTCAATGGTCTCCAAAGGTTCAAAGTTAGACCACCCCGATTTATTCGCCATTTCCATGTCAAGATTGTTCATCATTTCTAGCTTAAACAAGCCTTGAATCTCAACTAATTGTTCACAACCAGCAATATTTAACTTGAATGATCTCATGAAGCCCCTCATACTTGTAATTCTCTGTAACGATGTGCAGTTTTGTGCACTCAATTCCGTTAAAAAAGTTGGCAGTTCAGAAAGAAATTGAAGATTTCTGCAGTTATCTAGCACCAAGGACTCGAGTTTAGTAAGGCTGTTGATAGTCCCTGGCAAGCGAGAAATCGAGTTTCCACTTAGATTTAAATGTTTCAAGGACAAGAGGCTACCGAGAACGATAGCTTCATCTGATAGATTGCAATCGGCAAGACTTAGCTGTTCTAAAGATCGAGGTAGCGAAGACAATAAGCAGAACCCCGTGTCATGTCTTTGGGACAACCACGACCAGAAGGCTGGCTGTGGCGGTTTAGTTGTATCATGCACAACAACACCATCCGCACGAAGCACCTTCAGCGATTCCAGTTTGTTAAGTTCACCGGACAGCTTCTCAAGTTTAGAGCACCCAGAAAGAACAAGTTTTTCGAGTGATCTCAAGGTGAATAACTTTCCTGGAAGCTTCCCGAGTCTTTTGCAATCTTTTAAATTTAAGAGAACAAGTTTCTTGAGGTTCCCAATAGATTTATGAACCTCAACAAGATTACTGCAACTTTTCAGCTTCAGTATTTCAAGATTAGGTAGCTCTGAGAGGTCAGGAGTGCTGACAAGACCATAAGAATGGCTGAGATCAAGTATTTTCAATTGTGTAAGGACCTGTTCAATTATAAATGTAAAATAGTCATTTTTGGTGTAGATCGCATACAAATGTGTGTGTGTGTGTGTGTGTGAAGAATGATAGAGAGAGAGATCATACCCTGGCACCGACCCAAGCATGTTTTAAGTTGCTATATTGCATGTCAAGAACGGAAAGACTCTCCAAGTGCAAATCTGAAGGTATGGATTTCAAAGGGAATCTATGCCAACAAAGCCATATTAGATATTTAGGAAAATGTTCAAAGCCTCCTTCAAGTTTTACATAATTGAGCTGAAGGAGTTTTAATTTGCACATCTCTGCAAATGCCTTCGTTGCAAAAACTACTTCATTTGACATGGGAAATGAAGTTATCAGGCCTGTTTCTCCAGGTTGCTGGGAGATGAAACCAAGACAATGTCGTTTTGCCCTGTTTCTAGAGATCAGATTTTCACCATATCGTCGCTTCTCACAATTCGTGCAAGTAATTGCGTGCTGCTCATCTTGCATGATAGCATGAAGGTCAAGTGTGAGGCCTTTAATTGCTTCTGTTCCCTGTTTAGACAATGACAATAAAATGAAGGAAAAAGAAAAAAACAGCGTAAGTTTCTGAACCCTCGGCTTCTACGAATAATTGAAAATATATACTTAGCATAGTTTCATACAGTATTTTCTTGCAAGACAGTCCATGCATCCTCATGATTCCATATTCTGCTACGTGACCCTGGATGTTCAGGTGATTCTTGACGAGTAATTTCCTTTGCCATGTCTCTCAGCAAAGGGTGCATCACCAATTTGTTGTCATCATTGATCATAATAAGATATCGATCCATGAGGTTTTGAATTCCAACTTTAGTGTAGAACTCACAGCCATCTAGAATTTTCACAACATAATCCTTATCTCTTCCAGTGAAGAAACAAGCTATGTGAAGAAATAAATTTTTGTCCTGATCGCCTTGTAAAGAATCATAGCTTATTCTGAGACTCCTCTGAATTTTGCTATGAGGAATTTCTTTTAACTTCTCCAGTTCGCATCCCCATTCATCTGGAATTTTGACAGATAAATAAGAACCCAAAACTTCAAGAGCTAATGGAACCCCATAACAGTGCTTTACAACACTCTCCGAGTGCTCCTTACAGTCTTCAATAGGAAAATCTTGTTCAAAGGCATGCCGGCAGAAGAGCTGAAGTGCTTCATTTTCATCCAATTCCTTAACTCTGAACTTCTTGTGAGTTTCATGAGGACCGAGCAAACGCTCGTGTCTAGTTGTTATGATAATTTTTGTCCCTGGATAAAGCGAATCCCGTGTTCCAATGATTGCGTTCAACTGCTCCAGTTGATCCACATCATCAAGAACAATAAGAACCTTCTTACAACCTATCACCTCTTCGACCTTGACACTTCCTTCATCCACACTGTCTATTTTACATTTCTTTCCATTCAGAAACTTCTCGACAAGTTGCTTTTGCAAGATAATCATATCATCAGGTTGTTTAGAAGCTTCTCTTACATTAGCAAGAAAACAACTTACTTCAAAACTATCTAAATTTTGGTTATAAACTGTCTTAGCAATGGTTGTCTTCCCAATACCACCAATGCCATAGATTGTTGCTATGGCAGGACTATTCGACCCATCTTGTATCCACAAGTTAATATCTTTTATTCGAGCATCAATTCCAACTAAATACGGTGGAACGTGCAATAACACCGATCGGTTCAGCCTGTTCTGAACCTTTCCGACGATATCTTGAATGAATTCTGCTTCATGCCTACAGATCAAAATGGGAAAGAGAAATTGAAAGACGAATCCAACATTACTTTTTTATCATTCTAAAGAAAAATTGAATAAATGGGTAATCATTAAATTTTCCCCCAAATTCCCTTCTAATTCTTTACCATTATACTTCTTACCATTATTCAAATTTTCAAACCCCATCTATTTCAGAAACAATGTTCTTGAAATGAGTAGCATTTCCACTCCATCAGAAATGATATTTTTGGAAAATTACCTTTGTTGCAAGTCCATCCCACTCAAATCTGTAATCTCTCTAAGCACCGCTTTCCACCTGTCCACCTTTGTCGTCTCCTCCGTCTCTTTGTGCGTGGCAAATGCTTCCGCATAACTCCCCGATTGTTCCCATACTTGGTTTGGATCTGCATCGTAGAAAACTGGCATAACAACGAGCCCACAAGTTTCCCTCAGTTCCATTATCTTTACAAGTTCTTCGAGGCACCGTATTGAAGAGGCATACTCTTTTGAAAATACTACTATGCATAATTTCGATTCTTGCATTGCCTTTTGCATTTCTGCATCAGCAATCTCCGGTCCATCCGTTTCATAATCGCCTCTAAATGTGTAAATTCCAGATTGCTCCAAAGCAGCAAACAGGTGATCACTAAAATTCTTGCCAGTATCATCACCATTAAAACTTAGGAAGACTTGATAACAATATTCAGATGATCTTAAAGCAGCCATTTCAGAGAACCTTTCACAAATACTTGAAGATCAATTAAAACTAATCACTGTCAACAAAAAAAAAAACCATAAAAGAAA
Organism: Dalechampia spathulata; assembly: GCA_948192965.1. Taxonomy (NCBI): domain Eukaryota; kingdom Viridiplantae; phylum Streptophyta; class Magnoliopsida; order Malpighiales; family Euphorbiaceae; genus Dalechampia; species Dalechampia spathulata. The sequence continues at coordinate 5,750 of CANYBF010220408.1, read as the reverse complement.
GAATGATAAGACAGAGGAAACATCAGCGTCTGATCCAATGAATTGAAAGAGATAAAAAGTCAACAGAACGATACATTATTAGTAACAATGACAAAATCTTGTCGCTTTAACAAGAAAAGGCGAAAAGGACGTATAAAGATCATTTCTTTACCAGAAGTAAGCAAAAGCAGAGCCACCTGAGTTGGTAGGAGTAATGGGATTTTCAGAAAGCTTCAAAAGAACGCAGCAACGGGTTCTTTACAGTGATTATAAATGACAAAATGGTACTGAAATTCCCCACCTTTGACCAAACCAAAAAGAACTATGAGGAGAAGCAAAAAAAACAGGCAAGAAAATTGTCAGCGACTTCCACGAAAGTGAACACGCTTTCTTGCTTGCTGGCCTTTTCTTCTAGAAGGGCAACTTTTTTTTAATTATTTTCTTAATTTTTTTTTTCCTATTCTGGTTCATAGAGGAAATCGAAAACCTGCGGTCGGATTAGTTTGCTTAAATAGTTCGGTTTTTTTTATTTTTAAAATTAAATTTTTTTTAATTTTTTAAAAGTAAAATGAGCCAAAATTAATGATTTGATTTACTCATGTATTTTAATACACTTATTTATTAATTTTAATACACCTATTTCTAAGATTATTATAAATTTTTACTTTTTTCATTTAATAATCAAATATATCACTCCTATGTGAGACATATTTTTAATTGTATAATAATTTTAAAAATTAGTTGTTTTAATTAAAAAATAAATTTATATATATTATTTTTATTAATATTTTTTATTTTAATTATGAAAAATAATTACTTTATTATTAAATTTTTTTATTTTTCAATTTGAAATGAGTGAATAATAGTAATGGTAGTATTGAAGCTGCCTTACTTCATATCAAACAATTACATATCACGTCTTTCTAACAACATATCATATTTGTATTCTTTTAAAATTTTATATTATTAAAATTAATAATCATATCCATATTTAAATTATAACAAAGATTTGAATATAATTAATAATTTTAATATCTTAAGTAGGATTTTGAGTTTAAATTTTTGAAATATAATATTATTAAAATTTAATAAAAGAAATATTTCAAATTTACTTATTAATTATTATTTTTAGTAATTATTTTTAATAATGATTTGATTAATTAAAAATGAAAGTTGGAGGCTCGAAGACAATCCAATTTCATCCCAGAACTATAAACCATATTGGTTAGAAATCAATTAATGTTGCTTTTAGGACTCCACTCGATTAATATTCAATCATCTATGTTGCTTGCTTGCTCTTTACGAATACATACTTTTAATTACTCACAGTCAATCATCTATAACGTTTCTTCATGTGCTTATTATTGCCCCCAGACTGCGTTTTGGTGGTTGAGAAAGACAATAGGGATTGCCTGAAAAATTAAAGTCTGAATTGACGGAAAATCACCATCAGAAGTGGAACCTGCAACTTAATTTGACTCAATATGGGAAAACTTAAGAGGTCCAAAGCTCTTTCTTAACGAAAAATCATGGATTTTTGTTTGTTCATGTAAATTATCCGTCAGCTTTTGAATTCATTTATTTGAAGTAGAGAGCGTTCAACTCCGACATTGAATCATATCAAGTTATGTTCTTGTTCTATATTGTCTTGACGAATGATCTTAAAGACCAACAAAGAGGAAACCATCGAATATGGTCAACTAGCAGAGCAGAATCCTATCACAACTCTACCATCAGACTTGTGATGATGCTGTTGGGCTGTCATCATAATTGCACAAGAACTTTCTGTTTTGGACATCATCAATATTGTACAAGAACTTTCTGTTTCTGGATCTTCTCAGAGCTTCTGGACTATGTAAAGTTACGAGTTAAGAATATGAAGAGAAAGCAATTAATCGCAAAAAAACAAGATATATTGAATAGGGTTTACCTCTTCTAATGAAGCTATTACGCCAAAAGGATGGTAACTGGTGGGGAAAACAGATCAACTCAGATAGTAGAACACCAAACACTCAGTGGATGTCATTTATTTAGAACATAACATGAGCCAAAATCATAAAAAACAGAAGATTCAAATGTAAGTTAGACATCAAAACCATCCATTCGACAGGATTGAATTGATTTTACTGACAGAAACATTCACATGGCACTAATTGATAAGGACACTGGAAGAATTGTAAGAACATATAATAGGAAAGAAAGAAAGAAATAAAGAAAGATCTCACCTTGGAAAAGCAACCGATGCAGTCGGAGTCTGTGGATGGTGAAGATGACAACAAGCATTTCTGGGTCTCTGGATGCTTGTTCTTGAAAAAGCACGTATCTGGACCATGATTAAGGCTGCAAGAAATTCTCAATTAGAACCCAGGATCTAAAAATTAAAGAACAGCAATATGCAGCTTCCAGTATTTGTAGGAAATGTCAAGATAAACAACTTACCATGTACTGTCCGATTTTGAAGGTATGAATCGGTTTACGATGTTTCTCTTCTTCGCATGACAAACAAATTTGAAAAGATTGAATATGAAAAAAAAGAAAAATCAATCAAAACAAGAAACGGAGAAGGTTCATCGAGGCGAAACATGATATTGGATTACCCAAACAAAGCATTGGAGGCAAACTGGAATAACGGGTGGCAAGCTGCAAGACTGGAACTTGAATATCCAGCAAGAATTGTTGGAATGAACTTGTTGGTACATATCTATCAAAGCATGGCACCCACTTGTGTGCATTGATGATGGGACCAGACATTTCTGGATCTCTGGATCACGTTTCTTGAAGACGAGGCTGCATGAAAGAATACACAACGCTACGGATATCAAAAGCACCCACTTGCTAACATACGCCATGATGGTTTTCTTCAAGAATCTTGAATTGCTACGAGTGTGTGTTCTTGATTGCTAATATTTTTTGAGACAGAGAGAATTTCCACAGGGTTATAAGGATTTAGTGAAAATGGCGGGAAGCTAACTGTTGAACCTAATCTTATTTAACCGAATATTCGTTGAAGACGGTTTCTACTACTTACAATGACGGAAATGCCCTTCGAATGTTACTATATTATTAGTTTTTACTCTTATGTATACAAGTACAAGCTTGTCAATATTGATTATTAGCGAATAACTTATTTCGGTTAATAAGAATTTTAATTATTTGATTTTGTAATATTTCAATAATTTTTTTCCATTTAGAATCATTAGTCTAAATAGGTTCAAGTTTAATTAAATTTTATCATAAAAAATAAATTAATAATATTTTTTTTTGCATGTATTGTTATATATGTATACATGTTTTACATATAATATTATAATTTATTGAAATTTGTGGGATTTTGAAGGATCAACCCACATATCTAATCCAGGATAACCATTATGACATACAGCAATAAATTGATGGAAGCACATCTTATTATTATTATTATTATATTGGATTCATACAGTATGTCGGATTATTGGACAGTTTGGCATATCGGTACCACATGAATCTCTTAGATTACTGCTATGAACTATGGATTCCTATTGATATATGAAAGGATTCTCTGTGGTTTGTCCTCAACCTTGGTCGGAATTGAGCGATCAGCATGTAACTTAGCTGGTGTAAAGGCTCCGGGGTCGGAGCTTGAGAGCTCAGTAGGTTTCTATGGTAGCAGCGCAAGGATAGGCTTCCGATCCATGGATATCCACGGCGATCCTGTGCTACCAGATTTCAAATCGTTTGCCTGGTGATTTCCACGATCCACTCCATAACGCTGACACCCAATGTCTTTCCAGGTGAATTTGACAGGATCCTGCATCAGGAATGGAGTGATCCACTGTGCCTTCCTATATCACTCTCTCGTCAGGGAAACCTAAAGCGTATACTTTCTTTCACCTTTCCTTCACTGTTTTCACTGGATCCTTCGTCTTTCCTGAGGGATCTGAAAGACTGGACCATTCTTAAACATCGACGAGATACCAGCTGACAAGCCTCGATTCCTTCGTCAGGATCTCCACGGAGGATAGTTTCAGGAAGAGCCAGATAGATCAAACAAAGGCAGATGATACCAACAATCCAAGGGGATAATGATGAAGATGATGATGCTAATAATGCTGTCTCTGATGCTGTTTGGCTGTCACCAGGATTGTACAACAAAGCTCTGCTTTCGCTGTCATCAGAATTGTTTTGGCAGTCGCCAGAATTGTGCAAGAACTTTCTGATTTGTCTGTCACCATTGTATAAGAACTTTCTGTTTCTGGATCGTCTCAGGATTTCTTGAATATATGAAGTTACGTGTTTAGAAAGTATATCAAAAACTAAGAAAACTTGGTTGGGTAGATGAAAGAAAATAAATATGATTTACCTCTTTTAATGAATCTCTCAAGCAAAGATGATGGTAACTGAATGGGAAAACAGATCGGGTCAGAAAACAGAAGATCTGAAAACTGAATTACTTGAACATGCATCTTATTTCAACACAAGATTCAAATCATTCATCCACCAGGATTAAATTTAAAGAAAGAAGGAACGATTTCACCTTGGAAAAGCAAGCCGTGCATTCTGTGGATGTTGGTGATGGTAAGCAGCAGTTCTGTTGCTCTGCATGCCTGTTCTTGAAAAAGCACATATGTGTAAAGTTGTACGTTGCTATGTTCCCCAAGCACCGAGGCTCAGCGGTATGCACTGGACCACAGGTCTGAAATTCAATTCAATGAGAATCTTGAGCATGATTAAGGGTACAAGTTTTCAAAAAGATCAAAGAAGAAACCAAAACATGCAGGTAGAACCCAGGATAAAAAATTAAAGAACACAAAGACCTGTAATAGTATTTGCAGAAAACGCTAAAGAACTTACCATATACTGTCCGATTTCGAAGGCATGATTCGGTTTAAGATGCTTCCCTTCTTCGCATGACAAACAAATTTTAAAAGATTGAACCTGGGAAAACAAATTAATCAAAAACAAGAAACAGAAAACCCTTTCAAAAATTCATCTGATATCATCTAAATCAAGAAAGGCTACTCAAAACTCCCATCCAACAGGACAACGAAATTCAAGTAGAATTCGAGAAAGAAAATGATATTTGGTTACCCAAACAAAGCATTGGACGCAAACAGGAATCTTGGGTGACGAACTGCAAGGCTGAAACGTGAATATCTTGCAAGAATCGTTTAAATACATTTGATGATGCAAATCTATCAAAGAATAACACCCACTTGAGTTCAATGATGATAGAAATAAACATGTCTGGATCTCCGGATCACGTTTCTTGTAGACGAGACTGATCGAAAGAAGACACATTGCTACGGATATGAGAAGCAACAACTTGCTAATATACATCAGGATGGTTTTCTTTAAGAATCTTGAATTGAAACGAGCGTTTATTCTTGATTGCTAATAGTTTTCGCGACACACAGAACGTTCACAGGGTTTTGAGGATTCAGTGAAATGGCGGGAAGCTAACGGTTGCATGTAATCTTATTTAAGTGAAAGTTCGTTAAAGACGGTTTAGACTTTACATGCAATGACGGAAATACCCCTCAACTCCATCCTTTGTTGTTGATTTTCCAATAATGCTATTTTATTAATCATTATTTAACATATCATCGCTAATAATTTAATTCACATTATTAATTTTTAATTAATTGATTTTGTTAGGACTGTGCATCGGTCGGTTCGGTACCCGAACCGAACCGAATTTCCAAAACCGAAATAACCGAATTACCATAATTACAAAACCGAAACCGACCGAATTTACTTAAAAACCGAAAACCGAATTGAAGTATATGTTCGGT
>CANYBF010220380.1:0-12120 GCA_948192965.1 Dalechampia spathulata | reverse complement strand
TAGTTGATTAATTTAGGACTTAGTTTTAGGTTTTGATAACTAGATACTAATTTTATTCTTTCTTTCTATTTTCAGGTACTGTTCTATAAGCGTATGAAGGACACCTTGGAAAACATACAAATAGACATCGACCCGGAGATAGAAAGAACTTTTCATGCAAGACTCAGAGCACTTAAAGAAGCAACGGAAAGAGGATCTGAAATGGAGGCCGATAAGCCGTTGATGGATTACGTTCTACCGAGTCCGGAAGGGGTTCAACCGAGTATTGCTAGACTATCAGTAAATAGCAATAACTTCGAGGTTTTTAGATCCTAATGAGCATCTAGCTACGTTTTTAGAGGTTTGCGATACCTTCAAAATTAATGGGGTGTCGGAAGAAGCAATCAGACTGAGGCTTTTCCCATTTTCACTAAAGGATAAGGCGAAGTCATGGTTACATTCTAAGCCACCAAACACCTTCACCAACTAGGTTCAATTGGCACAGGCGTTTCTGACAAAGTATTTTCCACCTGCTAAGACAACTAAGCTACAGAAAAAGATTTTGATATTCTCTCAGCAGGAGAGTGAGTCACTTCACGAAGCTAACGAGAGATTCAAGGACTTACAGAGACAGTGTCTGCATCATGGGGTGCCAGAGTGGATGCTTATTCAAATATTCTACAATGGTCTTCACCCTAATATGAAGAGCATTGTAGATGCAGCAGCTAGAGGGTCTTTTATGGGGCAAACTTTGGCAGATTCCAAAGCACTGATTGAGGAGATGTCTGCTAACTCCTACCAGTGGAACAATGAAACAGCTGGATCTAGAAAGGGAGCAGGAGTCTACAATGTTAAGGCAATCACAATGTTGAATGCCAAGTTTGATGCTCTCGTGAGTAAGCTGGATAAGTTGGCGGTGAACAATGTTAGTTCAAGTCAGATGCCGAGCCCGATTAATTGTGAAGCCTGTGGAGTGTTTCATGCAGGGGATTGTTCTTTTACAAACCAGCAGCAAGACACAGAGCAGGTCAATTTTGTTGGTCAGCAGCAGCATCATAGGCAGGGAAATCACAACCAGCAGGGGAACCTATTCTCCAATTCTTATAATTCGGGATGGAGGAATCATCCGAATTTCTCTTGGAGAGATCAGGGATCTCAGGGTCAGCAGCAACAGTCAGGGCAGCAGCAGCCTTGCATGCCTCCACAGATGAGGCAATCACCCATTTATCAGCCCAGGAACAATCCGTAACCACAACAACCTCAGAAATCCAACTTGGAGGTTATGATGGAGACAATCTTGCAAAATCAGAAGGCACAAGATGACAATATCAAAAACCTATCCTCTAGGGTGGAGCAGCTAGCCACTCATAATAAAATGCTGGAAAATCAGATTGCCCAGCAAGCTAGCTCCTCCAAGGCCTTAGGGAAGCTACCAGCACAACCAGAGAATCCTAGGGAGCACTGCAATGCTCTAAATGTTCAGGTTGGGCAGGATACAGCTAGAGGGAGTTTTGATGGGTTAGTGGATGTGGAAGTTCAGGAAGAGAGTAGACCAGTGGTTGTCGAACAGAGAGAGGTTGTCAGGGATGAAGTTGAAGATCAGACACTGCTGGACAAAGGGAAAGAGAAGGATGTTACTCCAAGGCCTTTGAGTACACCGTATGTGCCGCCAATGCCGTTTCCACAGAGACATGCAAAGGCAAATCTGGAAAAGCAGTATGCCAAATTTCTGGAGGTAATCCGGAAAGTCCAGATTAATCTTCCGTTGACAGAGGTGTTGAGGGGGATGCTAGCCTATGCTAAGTTTCTGAAAGAGATTGTTAGCAAAAAGAGGGAGATTACAGAGGAAGAGACAGTAGCCCTTACAGAAGAGTGCAGTACGGTTATTCTGAACAAAGCACTTCCTCCCAAGTTGAAGGACCCAGGAAGTTTCTCTATTCCGTGTCAAATAGGGGAAGTTACTATCGAGAAGGCACTCTGTGATTTAGGGGCAAGTGTCAGTGTGATGCCCTACATAATCTCGAGGAAGCTAAATGTGGGTGATATGGTTCCAACAAAGATGACGTTACAGCTAGCAGACCGGTCAATTAAATACCCTTTAGGGATTTTGGAAAATGTACCGGTAATGGTTGGGACATTTGCAATCCCAGTTGACTTCATGATTCTCGACATGGAGGAGGATGCAAAGATCCCAATCATTCTAGGCAGGCCATTTTTAGCAACAGCTGGGGCAGTCATAGATGTTAAGAATGGAGCCCTTTCATTAACAGTAGGTGAAGAGGAGGTTTCCTTCAAACTGTCAGACCTGATGCAGAAACCAGCAAAAGAAGAAGGAACATGCCTTCGTATTGATGTGGTGGATCAATTGGTAGATGAAGCTATGATGGAAAATTTGGGCTACCACGATGATCCTTTGGAAGTCTGTTTGCTCGAAGAGGTTGAAGAGGAAAACATGTCAGAAGAAGTGGTGGCGTGTTTAGACATGCTAGACTCAACACCAAAATTTTATCCACGGAAACCAGTGAAGCCAGAAGCACTAAGTAACAGGCTAAGTTTGGGGTCGTTTACGACCATAGCTGATTTACTTGTTTCTTTTGTCTTGCAATTTCTTTTTCACTTATGTTAATTTTGTGTATGTTTTATTAGGTAAGTTCTTTTTGCATTTTCCTAATCGTTAGATTTGTGTTTATTGTGTTGTGTGCTATGTATTCCTTTGTTTTGTATCTTTTGTTTTAGTAAAGTTCTTAGGTTTTTAGTGATATTTTAACTAATTTGTTCTACTTGCTTTTTGTTTGTTTGTATGACCATTTGACTTAGTAAGTATTAGACTAGTTAGTGAGTTTATTTTTCACCTAGGATTGTCATTTAGGTAGCTTTAATTACTAGCATACTTTTCTATTTTGCCATTTAGAAATAGTTAACATTAGATTCATTTACATATTTTTCATATAGTTTGCATTTAGGAGCATATTCCTATTTTAGATTTATTTCATCTTATAGGCATTACAATTATAACATGTCATATTCTACTTTAGTTGCATTTAAATTTTCATTCATGCATATTGTCAAATATCACATCCATTACTGCATTTAGGTTCATGAATATTGCATATTTATTTATATCACATATATTTTACATACTTAGATTTACATTTTCATGCATTGGGCATATTTTGGCATGTTTTTAGGGTTCAAAATTTTCCTAAAAGTGTTTTTTCCGAGTCCTCCACGAGTCGTGTACTAGATGATAGATGATAAACATAGATGATACCAATAAATTTTAGTTTTCCAGAGAATCAAAATTGTTATAAATTATTTATTGAAAATTACACATTTATTTATATCATATCAAAAATCAAACATGAATAAAAAATAATTTATTTCAAACATGAGGTCATCACATTAATGTTTTACCATTAATATAACATGCTCAAAAGCGAAAATAGACCAATCAATTTCCAAATAGTTCAAGTCTTAACCACATCCATATAATCAAATAAATAATATCATATTCTAATTTTACATAAAACTTCTATTAATCTAATTTATTTTACAAAAAAATTACTACTCACCACAATAATTGCTTAAATTTAATATTTATAAGTTTAATAACAATAAATAAATAAGATATAAAATAATAAATATTTAATTTTATAATTATTAAAAATAATATGTATTTTGAAATATCTATCCTTATATTGTATAAATGACACAATTAAATTATATAATATTTTACGAAATGTATATATTTTATTTTCAATTTTATAAATCAAATTAAATGCTTTATCAAATATGATGAAATATTTAATTTTAAATAATATGAATTAAATCAAATTAATGTTTTTATTATATCGATATTTTTCTAATATTTTATATGATTTAATATTGATATATATTATTAATATAATGACATCATATAATTTTTTGAAAAAAATTATTAACAAAAAATAAATACTAGACACCAAATAAAAAATGAATAAAAATATTATATCAAGACAAAGAACATTTTGCTCATCAGAACAATAAGCAGAAGTGTAAAGTGAAAGGAGGAAAATAAATAAAAGAAAGAAAAGGGTACGATTCAAAGATGCTGCTCGAAATCCAAGAATGCTAGGAACCCAAATCATGAAGAACATGGTCTTCTCTCTTCAAGTGATTAATGTATTAGAAAACCCATATTCTGCATATCATCCTCAATTTTATCATCGATCTTTTTTTCCCTATTTTTATCTCCTTTTTTAACGTTACCAGACAACACCAAACCCATAGTGTCTCAGTTCATTGCATGTTTTAGAGTAGCTTTGAAAGTTGGCGCTTCTGACATCCAATTTGAATACATAAATGAATTATTAGGTTAGGATATGAATCACATGGCAGATATCTACAAATATATTGAGAGAGAGAGTTTAACTTTCCTTCCCCTTCCTTTTTAGTTCCCAAGTTTTGTAGAATGTGCATTAAATCGGGCAACTCATGGAAACCAGATGGGTGGTTATAATAATCAATAGTAATAAGAAGAAATGAAATGAAATATTATAATTTAAATTAAGATTATAATAATTTAAATAATACTAGTTATATTATTGTAAATCAGAAGTATTTGTAACAAGTTGTCATAGATGATTTGGTAATAAAGAAGAATGAGAAGCAGTCAGCTAATGAAAAGTTTGTCCATTGATGTTATTTTAAGGTTATTCTAACTAGCTTGGGATCTTTATTTGTGGCCTTTGTGTAATCATTGAAGCAGCTGTATTTTTACAATTGTTCATTTTGTATAATTCTTTTGGTTTGCCAATTGTTATTAGTTGCAAGCATAGCCTAGAATTTTCTATTTGATTGATATTTTTATGTTTTTAAATTATGATAGGTAGTTGTGTTTGATAAGGAAGTTATTTGATTTAGAAAATCTCATGAGATTCTATTTTGATATTTCCCAATTTATCATGATAAATTAATATTATAAAAGTTGGTATAAATTTCCCTTTGTATAATTATTTTGTATTTTTCTTTTGGTTTGCTAACGTAACTAACGTAATTAGTTACAATTGTAACCTAAAATTTTCTATTTTTTTGTATATATACAACGCAATTGCATCAAGTAAATACAACACAAACTTTGCTTTGCAATTTTGTTTGTTACAATCACTACAAATTTATGATAGTATAATATATAAAATTTAAAATCAATTATCATGTATATATATATATATATATATTATATTATTAAAGTCTATATTAATAGTATCTATTAATTCAATAGAAAAATTTAATAAATAAAAAATAAAAAATAAATCAAAATTTATAAATAATAAAATAAAATTAATTAAAAATGAAATTAGGTAATTTTAATTTGTAAAAAAGTACATATATGATTTAAAAATAGTTGGCAGAATTGGTGCCGAAGCCTACCAACCACTGATGGTACCCACTGGTTGGGGAAAATATTTTTGAAGAAAAAAATGGTTCCTTTTAAAGAAAAAAAAAGAGAGTTTGAGTATGTTTTATAATGAAAAATGAGCACTAAAAAAGCATTTCTGATTCGATTAAAGTTTAGTTTGATTTTAAAAATTGAAGATAACTAAAATTAACTTTTATTTGTTACTTTTGAATGTATAAGTTATAGCTAAAGTTTATACTGATTTGATGTTTAATTTTAGTTTGCAGGAAACAAATAAATATATTTTTGTTTTCATTCTTGGAAGAATAAAGCTTAAAATTTTAAATATAAAAATAATACAACGTGATATCGAATGGCATGCCAGCAATTTTAACATGTCAAAGTTAGTCAGAGACAGAGAGCTACGGCAACGCTGAAGTTAAGCCCCACTTGCCTCTTACGATATGAATGATTTTCATCCTAATTCCTACCTCACTGTCACTATGTTTTAGATTCATCCCTATACGATACGAAAGTAATACTTAATGTCAACTTAATATTCTTGAGTTCATGAAGTTCAAAAGGGTATTATATGATTTGACATTTTAATACCTAAAATAATACATTAAATTATAAATTGACATATCATTCAACATGACCATGTCCATATTTCCATTAAGATGCCTTCACCTAAAATGAAGTTAGTGATGTGATTGATGCAATACATTTTATTTTATAATCGTAAGGAAATTAAATATTTCAACTTTTAAATCAAATCAAACCTTCAATTTGAATAATACTTACCCTCAAAATCTCATATGGATTGAAAAATTAGATAAAGCAATATCTTCACCAATCAATCTATGAGTATGAAATATTATTTATAACCTAAAGCAAGTTGCATGGAGGACAAAATTAGATAGTTGAAATGGAAGATATGTATAAAATGAAGTGTTCAATGTATCTGAACCTAGCCATGTATATCAATAAAATAAAAAGGTCATCCATCAATACTCATTACAAAGCAAGTTTTGGCCCTATTTTGAGCATCTTTGTTTGTGGGTTTCGAGGTTGAGTTGTCCTGAGGGCATTCTTTCATTTCAACCGCCAACCAACCAACCCAAATATTCAACTCAATTCATAAATTTCCTTTTCAATTTTTATTTTATTTTATATTCCACTCACTAATGACATAACCCAAGCATGGAATTCGGGGGCAGGAGGGCCATTGCTCCCTTTCAATTTTTTAAATATCTTTTTTATTTATATTTATATTTAAATTATTAATTATAAATTATTTATCTATTAACTTCTAGGATAAAAGAAATAAATAATATTTTCTAAGATACTATTTTTCAAAATAATGCAAAACGAAAGTTTCTATGAATCTTTATAAATTTTTTTTCTAGATATTAATTTATTTATATCTTTATGGATATAAATGTTACAAAAACTCTTTAAATTAATGCTCAAACAGTGTAAAATTAATCAAATGTAATTAAAATTTATTCTTTTATTAATAATAAAGCCTATATTTTAAAATTTTATTAAATTCATCATTTCTAATGATTTATAGAAAGAAAGAAAGAAAGAAAGACAGTTACATCTTAAAGTATTTACGAAAGAAAACCTGTCATTCTCTAATATATAAAAATGTTGTGGAGTGTCATTATAAAAGGATAGGTTAAGCATTAAGGATAAATATAACTTCATATATATATATATATAAAAGAAAACATAAAGTCCATAAAATGTTAGAAAAGCTTAAACAAATAATGAGAAAGTGGGAATTAGGTCTTCAAGAAAGACATTACACTTTCATTGTTAACAATAACAAATACTCCACGGATTGATTGAATACAAATTTGTTTTCGCATGTTTTAGATGATATAACGTTATAATTTTTGCATATTTAATATAACTAGATTCCTATAACATATGTTATGTTATATGTTAATATAATTTATTTTATCTCTTATTTATCATAACTTTATATTTTATTTTTTAAAATCTTATTTATCATAATTTTATATTTTATTTTTTTAAATCTCTTTTACCATAATAACATTTTTCATAATTTTAAATTAATATTTATCATTTAAACATCATACATTTATAGAAAATATTATTTAATATGTTTATTCATGCTTATTAGATGTTTTTGGATATCAATTAAAAATATTTTTCATAACTTTAATAAATATTTCATATTTTAAAAAAATCATAAATAATATTTTAATTTATGTAATTTTATTAAATAGATTATTTATAAGAAGCAATTTTATTTTATTTGATTATCTAATAAATAATACTTTAATTTATATAATTTTATTATCAAAATTAGTTATAAATTAAAACTATTATTATTAGATAATTAAAATAAAGTAAAATTGCTTCTTATAAATAATCTATTACAAATTTAATATAATTAGTATTTTCAAAACTTTAATAATTTAGATAATTGTATTATTTAAATCCTAAACAATCATAAAATTTTAATTGAAAAATTTAAATCATACATTAATAATGTGTAATATTTTGTAACTTTAATAAATATCTTATATTTTTGAAAATAATTGTAAGTAATATTTTCTTTCATATAATTTTATTATAGAAAAAGTTATTATAAATTAAAACTATTATTATTAAATTATTAAAATAAAATCAAATTAATTTTAGTAAATTTAGATTATTTAATAAATTGTTATTTTCTTAAAATTAATCATTTATAATAAAAATAATTTGTATTTATATTTAATTTTGAATAAATTATTTAGATATAAATTATTTGTTATAAATTAAAATTATTACTATTAGATAATTAAAATAAAATAAAATAAAATTAGTTTTAATAAATTTAAAAGAATGGTAAAATCATTATGTTACTTGTTCTTCTTCCCTCTTATAATATTAATTAAAAATTTAATAGAGGTATGCTCAATTAATCTTTTATAGTGTGAATTTTAAAATGTTAAGCTATATATTAACAATGTGAAATATTCATAACCTTAATAAATATCTCATAACATATAAAATAATTATTAATTAACAAATATCAATAAAAATAGTAGTATTTATCTTTGAATAAAATTTCTTTAAGTAAAAAATTAGTTAATATAATATAAAATAGAAAATATTTAACAATTAACAAATACAAAAAAAATTGATTATTTTCTAATTAGTTTTTTTTAAATAAAAATAAAAAAAATAATATAAAATATAAAATAATTAGTAGGTGAAATCTGAGAATAGATGGCAACACAAGATTTATAGTGGTTCGACACAACTCTTTGCCTACATCCACTTCTCCTAAGCTTCAACTTAGGATTCCACTAAACTCTTTTACAAATACAATAATGAATTCTTCTCATAAGATCCCTAGTATTTTCAAGGCTCACACTCAAACCTTTACGATTACAATCAAACTCAAAATATTCAACTCTTAATTACAATAGTAATGCCCAAGCATTAATTACACACCAACCCAAGATTACAAATGAAAATATTAGGGTTGTGAAAAAATGAGAAAGAGAGAGATAGAATCAAATTGCAAGTATGATTTGGGTTCAAAACAAAGTTACTTACTTGCAGAAGAGTTTCCTTAGCTTTAAATATGTTCCACACTTAAATAAATCCATTAGGAAGCAAAAATCACTAAATAGATCCATTAGAACATTTAAATTTAAAGCAAAAAATTTTCTGTAAAAGACGCGTATGGTCATACGTGATCTCATATGCCTGTACTGCTATTGAAAAAGCAATACCAATTTAGACAGTGGTTGTGGTACACTTGTACCACCCACTTAGTACACTTGCACGAAACCTACTGTTAAAATTTGACATGTGGTACGACCAACTCGTACGACCATACAACCCAACATATAAATAATGATGTACCAAAATCAGTATACCTGTACCAGATAACATTTTCATATTCAAATAGTGAAGGCTGATACAACCACTCGTATGGCCATATAATGCAAAATACAATAGTGGTACGCTTGTACCTAAACACATACACCCGTACCACTCACATTTTCAATGTTTTTCATTTAAATTAACTTAAATTGAATTGCTAAAAATAAACATCAAAATAATGAGTCTAACAATCTCTCCCTTTTTGATGCTAATAATTAATTTAAATTTAATTTAAAAACATACTCAAATTATGAAAATTTTATGAATTTGAAATTCTCCCCCTTTGTTTTTGAATTCATGCAATTAATTTCAATTAATTAATCAACACTAAGAGAATAATAAACATAAACATAAATGAGAGAATCAAATGGCATAAATATCATAAATATTAGAAAAATACAATGAACATAATCAATAGAAGTCAAAGTAAAGTCAACTATAAAAGTCAAACAACTAGAAAAGTCAACTAAACTACTAATTATCTTATCCCTATTTATATATCTACCCTTTTATAAATATAAAAAAGCATCAAGGAGGAAGAGGGATAAATGGATCGAGTAGAGAATTGATGGACTGAAGAGTAGTAGTAGTTGAGGCCTAAAAATTCTAGAACTCTTGAGTCTGCTAAAGGAGTCGCTAGTCAATAGAGTCAAAACGATGCTTGAAACCGTCAACTCTGGTGTTGAGTGTAGCAAATTGCTATGTAATCAGATCCACAATAGTTATGGAGGAGGAGCAGTATCAGTAAGAGTAGCAGCAGCAGCATCAGGAGCAACACTAAAAAAAGAAGCACCCTCGGTCTATCTGTATCCCTTGTGGCTCAAAACCTCCTAATGTCAGGCGTTGTCATGAGGTGAACTAGTGCATGCCTGTAGAGTGGCAGGAGTGTCATCCTTTATGTACTCTGCATCATCGAGAATAGGCACCTGCATGTGTTAGCAAATCTTGACTACCTTAGCACCATACAGTGTAACAGTATCATTGAGAAGTCCCAATGTAAGTAGATACTCTAAGCATCTCTTGATTTACTCTTTAGATACTCTTGAGAAGTCCCAATGTAAGTAGATACTCTAACGAACAAGAGAATTAGAAAGGAAACCCTTTAGAAAATGATAAAGGTGTAGGATGTGAGGACCAAAATGAATGGCTCTACTAGGCTATTTCTAAGCACTAACTTCAAGAAAGTGTTCCTAAAGCCAACGACCAATCTAAAATTTGGTACCAGTCACCATAAAATGAAGAAAAATCAGATTAAGACCAATCACTGTGTCATTTGACTCTGATCGCCCAAAAACAAGATAGGTGATCAGTCGATGACAGTATCGAGTACGATCTCCTTCCAAAAGGCAGAATGGTCAAAAATCACAGATTTGGAATTTTTAATATCATCAATGTAGAAATCAAAAATGGCATCAAACTCAGATTTTGTAAGTCTATAATTACGCCAAAATAATTTGAAGGTACAAGTGTGAGAAGTATTAAGTTTAAAAATTTGTAAAAACTTGAATGACAGAAAATTAAGGGATTTATTATCTAGAAAATCAAAATTGAACTAACCAACGTTAGCCAGCAAGTGTCTAATATTAGCTTCCAATCCAATGGTGCGTAGAGCATAAATGCACATAAATCAATATGGTGAAAATTGTTTTTAGGTCAAAATAGCCTATCTAGAGCCAAATGTAGGAAAACTAGGCATAGGAGGAGTACGATCCTCGATCTGTATGCATTTACCCTTATCTTGAGAACGAGACAAAGAACCATCATGATTACCACATGAAGACATTTTGAAAAATCATAATTTTTGCAAAATTTTAGCAGAGTTTCAATATAAAATCAAAAATCCCAAAAATTTACAAATCAATAAAATAACAAAATTTTCATACCAATCAGTCAAAAACATAATAATAATCAATAAACTCTAAAGGAGGATAGTCAAAAAAAAATAAGTAAAAATAAGTGAAAATTGTAAAATAAACTAAGAATGTAAATTCAATGAAAATAGTAAAAATTCAACTGAAAATCTAAGTTTTTGAGTAGGATAGACCAAATTTGATGAGTAATGTTACACCCACATTAGAGACCCTAGGAGTTGTGCATTTCTGTTTGCGTATGTATTGATGAAGGGTAGGCTTAAATGATGAATGTTATGTGACTGAACGTGTGATGATGGCTTTATGCTTATATGTTTATATGTGTTCCTTTCATTGTAATGTAGGGATGTACATTATGTCCTTTGAGTTATTGGCTTGCATTGTGTATGTCGTCGCCTTATCGGGAAGCGTGCCTTCTCGGTTGGATGAGGGACGACGAGTATTTATGCTTAGGATTATGATTGGAAGTGTGGTTTGGATTTGGTATGAGCGTTGAGTCAGGTTTCGGGTGAAATAGGCTTGCCAATAGGCAAGATTGTGCATTTTCTTCCTAAATAGTTACTGTAACGAGTGGTGAAGTGTCATCACGAGTCGTTACAGAGAGTTGTGCTCGTTCGGACAGCTTTTGGCTTGGGTGCCTTGCTGTCACGAGTAGTGACAGGGGTGTCATGAGTCGTGACAGGGCTGTCACGAGTCGTGACAAAGCAGTCACGAGTTGTGACATGGCTATCACGAGTCATGACAGAGGCTGTCACGAGTCGTGACAGTGGGTTATACGTCACTTATTTGACTTTTGAGGGCAAATGGAGCTCCTTTTATACGATTCATCCGTCATTTTTCTTAAAAACCTAAATCACGAACGTCCCTAACCCTATCACACCTCCTTCCTAAAACCCCAAACACACGAGGGTAAGAAGTTGAGAAGTGGAAGTCAACATGGATAGAGGCAGGGTTAGAAGTTTACACTAGAGGTTG
>CANYBF010220011.1:0-38266 GCA_948192965.1 Dalechampia spathulata | reverse complement strand
AATTCCCCTGTTTGGTACGCCCGTACGGTGACCCGTACGCCCGTACCACACTCCACTCTCATCTCCATCACTACTCTAGCTCACTCCCAGGGTACCTAAACCTCATTTCACACATATATACTTCTATATCCTCAATAGCATCATAGTCTTCCCCTTATACTCTAAGGGAAAACACAGTTCTCAATAAGGCGGCAACCATCTAAGATACCCCGAAACATAATCTTTTTCCTAATTCTCATCTGATCTCATCATATCCTAACCCAACAATTATTCCATAAGATACATACAATCAAATAAGCAACGTCCCTTATAATCATCAATCGCATACATACACAGATAGATACATGTACATCTTATCAGTCATACACACTAGTATAAAACTACTAGGATCTCTAATGTGGATGTGAAACAAAAATTTTCCTTTTCTCTCCTTTCTATTTTTTTCTCTCGATTTTGGGATGATTTAAGCCTTAATATCCTCTACCTATTTATAGGCAGAGGGTACGCGTATAAACCACATCCTCAGCTGCAATTTCTAACTTTCTTTTTTTATAAATAATTACTTTTCCTAATTTGTGGCACCTTACCTCATAATTTCACTATTGGTGGGCATCGCCACCTAACACTCTAGTGATGCCTGCTTACAAAGCAGTGCAAATTTTACCATCATCTCCAACTCCTGGATGTTATACTTTTTGTTTAGGTTACGATCCACAATTGCATCCAGTCTTTTCTCTCTCTCTCTAGCTTCTTGGCCTTCAAAAGAAAATAGATAACAGGTAGAAGGAGACGACCAAGACTTCTAGTTCCATGGAAAAGGCAACTGCAACTACTACTTATCTAATCATTTTTCAAGCTGTCCATATTGGAAAGTTAGAAAGGATGACAGTTGTTATAGAGATCTTATTGTCAACATCGATCAACGTCATCCTAAAGTTGACTAGAGGAGAGTTTTAATAGGGAAACAGTCGAACCTTTGAAGCAAAAAAGGATGACGGGATGTTAGTGTTATGCTTTAAAGTATTATGTAAAGCATTATGTGTATATGATATTATTAATATTTATTAATAAAAGATATTATTTGTTATTTAGTATTATATTTAATTATGTTTATGTTGCTTGAAATATTTGATTTATGTTTGTGTTGTTTAAAACATTTGATGTATATGTATTTTGCATGATATTTTAGGTATTTTATAGTGTTATTTTATGTTATTTTATTATATTTTCTTAATAGGTTTAATATGTTTATTAAATGTGTAAAGAACAAATGAGTTTTAAAAAAAAATTACAAGAAAATTAGGAGAAAAAGCTATCACGATCATGACAATGAAGTATGGTCACAATAGACCAAAGCAAAGCTAAGACATCTAGGCAAACTTGTTGTCACGAGCACGACATCAACAAATTGATGAGATAGAGCATGTGTTAAGATATAATAGTTAAGGAACAAATTCCAGTTTTTAGATGTTCCTAACATGAAAATAAAGAGGATTTATGAGCAAAAAAAAAGGGTTAGCATCATAAGATTAAAAGCCTATACCTTCTTCTCGTCCTATTGAGCATAAAAAGGGTATCATAGCTTAAGAAGATATCATCTAAAAAAAATTTCATATTTATGTTTTTTAATTCTTTGTTGGTACTTTAGAGATTGATGCTTTAAAGCCTATTTAATATGATTTTTATTGTGTTTAAGTTTATATTGCTATGAGTGTTTAAATTTATTATAATTTTGATTGAGAAATTGAAATCTTTTTTTTTATGTTTGTAACAAGATATAATGCATAATTGATTTGAGTATTCAAGTTTTATATGTATATACAAAAGATTTACATGCTTATTTAATGTTCTTAGGATTGGTTAACAGTTTCTTCAATTTGGGTAATTAGTTGAGAGATTCAATTAATATTTCAAAGGGATTTAGATAGTTTGACCTTGAGAGAGGTGAGTTAATGCTTTTGATATTTATGGATGGTAAAATAACTTAATCCATGAAAATTACTTCAAACGAGAGTTGGGTATCAATTCCTATGTTTGTGATCAGTTGTCGATACCATCTAATTAATTCCTTACTACGAGCACATAGAAACTATGATTTTGTAGCAGTAGAAGTAAAGGTCGATCCCATAGAGATGGTTTCAACTCCTTAATTCTTTGCGTTTAAAATAAACAAAGGTGATTTTGGAAAGTAATGAGCAAATGAAGAAATAATAATAAAATAAAGAAAATTCAATAATGAGAAATTCTCCTAAACAAAAGCTTCAAGTGTCAATCAACTAACTATGATCATCGATTCATTTATAATCCAATGATAAAATGGCACTAAGCTGGTTATAGTTTACAAAGAAAGTCTTGCACGCTCTAATCCTTTTTTAATTTGTAAGAAGCCATGAAACAAGCTCTATGAAACGCCTCTAATTCTAGGATAGACATGATGGAATAAGATTCTTACAAGTCATTCCAAAATTGCATTAGGAATTAAAAAGACCCGACTCTAGTTAACAGTTGCTACCCGACATCCCTTATGTTTAAACTAGATCCTTTAACTCACAAGAAATACTACCCAAACTACAGCAAAAGATAGCACCTTGGTTACCACTTCAGCAGGTCAAGTGACTTTTCTGTAGCAAATAACTTAGCCATTTACGAAAACTTAGAGTCATGCAACAGGCCTTATTTACATGTACTAAGAACTACAATGGTTATGTGAAATTCAGAGTTAAAAAGAATAGTACTTTACCATTGGAATTAATATTGTTTAGACCTTACACAGTCATTAATGAATAATCTTGAATTGCTTCCGATTGGGAAAACTAAATCGCCTAGCCATACATCATTGGGGAATGAAAATAAAAATAAATGAAAAGAAAATAAAGACTTGAATTAAATAAAAGTAAATGAAATAATGAATTGTTCTTAAGAAAAATCAAATTCTAATGCAACTTGAATCCCCCTCTCTATAAGAATACGCTCTTATTTATAGGAGGAAAGAAAAATAATAAACTAACAAAAATAAAGAGATAAATATTATGTCTAATCTTTGGTTACAAGAGTCTAAATCCTTTCCAAACTCTTCCGCATTCAGCTTTTCAAAATGGAACACATCATGCCATTTTTATCCAGCTTATGCCCACAAGCCTTATCTCGAGGCTCTAATCTAAATATGCTGTAAAGTCTCCCTTTTAAGCACGTTTCTCCAAAACTCCCCATTTTGGCTTGTAAAATATAAAACATAGACAAGTCAACTATTCTAAAAACTTTACTATGCTATAATGAGTTGTTTATGAGCATAAAACAGGGCGTTTTGACGCTTAATCAAATACCCCCATACTTATCCAATGCTTGCCCTCAAGCATTCATATGCCTATAACTTAACCTTCCCTCTAGTAGAACAGATAGCCAAAAGAAATGAATTATCATTCCTAATTTCCTAGAAAGACCACTTATCAAGCAAATTTAAACCTCTAGCAAAATTTAACAAAAATCCTAAGAGTCAACCATAAAAAGTTAAATGCCTTGCCAATTTATTCAATTTAATGTTCAAGCAAAACGTAGTTGGTAAAAAAAAATAATCTTTATCTTGCTAAGCGTCCATTACCCGACTTACATTTTATTCAACCAGTTAGTTACAAAATTTCATAAGTCAAGAATTTAATCAATTTGAGATCATAAACGACTCATAAGGGGGATACTCTCCCATTGCTAATGACTCCATTCGCCAAAGCAGCTTAAGGAAAATTAGGTTTGATCCACCTAATTTCAATTGGCAAAAGTGCAAGATAAAAAATTCTTGTTTAAGTATTGTTGTTCAAAATGCAAAATGGCCTATGAAAGGGTGAAGTTCTCCTTACATTGGCTGCTCCATACACAAGCCGTTTAAGGGGCTATGAGTGTCGTACCATTCAAAATCGACCAAATGTAAGTATTTCAACACTTTATTTTCTTTATTTTCTTTCTCTTTTTTTCTCTTTTCCCTAGTAAAAATATATTGTCAGGCAAGGAACTTAGCAAAACAAAAATAAGATTTTCAATACTAATATAATTATTTATTCTAAGTAAGGCGCAGTAAAAACTTTACAAGCCAAAACTAAGGAATTAGTTAAAAATTGCTAAAAGTCAAATAAGCTATCAAAATAGAACATACTTAAAAGACTAGAAAATAGAATCAATTCCAAAAAGCACAAAGTTTTGAAAAAGTTTAGTCAAGAATGAGGCACATAAGAAATCAAACATAGTAAAATGAGGCATAGAACAAAGATAAGTATTGCAAAAATAAAATTTAGATCAAGAGCTGCCAAAGTACTAAAAGTAGTCCATATAATTGAAAATATAGCCATAAGCATGCAACAGTAGAAACAACATACAAACATCCCCCTCACACTTAAGATATATTGTCTCAATGTGGGCATAACAACACAAATACAGGCAGAAGTAATGGAAAAATGAAAGATAGAAAAAATTTAGAACATTGCCTGATAAAGGAATTGTACTGTATTCCTTGTATTCTAATGTTGCATTTCAAAGGAGTGGTAAAGCTTTCTAATCTCTGCATCCATCTCATCCAGGCGTAACAAAATCTATCGTTTAGTTTCTTCCAAGCTAGTGGCCAAATTATCAATCTTCCTATTGAGGGCACTGAGTTCTTTTAAGACAACAACATTGGTGGGACCTGTTGTTATGGGTGGTTGTGGTCGTGGTGGTGTAGGCATAGGAGAAGCTGTTGTTATAGTCTTACCTTTTCTGAATACTCTCTCCTTAATGAGCATAACAAGCCCAGGTTGACAAAACTCAAAGCCAGTTGCTTCATCCTTCTTGCTCAAGAGACCCATCTCATCTAAAGAGAATGCATCCAAGGGTTGCAAATCAACTGCTTTATGCAAGTTGTAGTTGGCAGGGTCAAAAAGCTTAAGCTGGATAGTTAAATGGGTCACAAGATGTCCCAGAATCAACCACCTTGACCCTGTAATTGCAGCTCAAAACTGTGCAGCAATAAAGCATCCTAAAATTAATCGGCTTCCTCTCTATAATGTGATGAAGCAAAAACAACTCAACTCTGGTGACTATCCCGGGAGAATCATTTCGATAAGATAGGGGAATTGTGCTGCATTCCTTACATTCTAATATTGCATTTCAAAGGAGTGGTAAAGCTCGCTAATCTTTACATCCATCTCATCCAGGAGTAACAAAATCTATCATATAGTTTCTTCCAAGCTAGTGGCCAGCTTATCAATCTTCCTATTGAGGGCACTGAGTTCTTTTAAGACAGCAACATTGGTAAGACCTATTGTTATGGGTGGTGGAGGTGGTGTTGGTGTGGGTACAGGAGAAGCTCTTGTTATAGTCTTACCTTTTTTGAATACTCTCTCCTTAATATGCATAATTAGCCCAGGTTGACAAAACTCAAAGCCTGATGCTTCATCCTTCTTGCTCAAGAGACCTATCTCATCCAAAGAGAATGCATCTAAAGGTTGCAAATCAACTGCTTTACGCAAGTTGTGGTTGGCAGGGTCAAAAACCTTAAGTTAATTGGCTTCCTCTCCATAATGCAATGAAGCAAAAACAACTTAACTCTGGTGACTATCCCAAGAGAATTATTCCGATAAGATAGGGGAATTATGCTGCATTCCTTGCATTCTACTATTGCAATTCAAAGGAGTAGTGAAGCTCTCTAATCTTCCCATCCATCTCATCAGGCGTAACAAAATCTATCGTATAATTTCTTCCAAGCTAGTGGCCAGCTTACCAATCATCCTATTCAGGGCACTGAGTTCTTTTAAGACAGCAGCATTGGTGGGACCTACTATTATAGGTGGTGGTAAAGGTGTTGGTTTGGGCATAGGAGAAGCTCTTGTTATAGTCTTACCTTTTCTAAATACTCTCTCTTTAATGGGCATAATTAGCTCAAGTTGACAAAACTCGAAGTCGGGTGCTTCATCCTTCTTGCTTAAGAGACTCATCTCATCCAAAGAGAATGCATCCAAGGGTTGCAAATCAACTACTTTTATGTAAGTTATGGTTGGCAGGGTCAAAAAATTTAAGCTGGATAGTTAAATGGGTCACAAGATATCCCTGAATCAACTGCCTTGACCTTATAACTGCAACTCAAAATTATGCAGCAATAAAGCATCCTAAATTAATTAGCTTTCTCTCCATAATGCAATGAAGCAAAAACAACTTAACTCTGGTGACTATCTTAGGAGAATCATTCCGACAAGATAGGCTATAAGCAATCAATCGATGTAAATAAGTGAGTGCACTGTCGAGGAGGTATGAGTCCTTCACATAAGCAAGGTCATATTTCCCGGTTGACACTATCATGTATTGTGCCCATAATGCTTTCATGTTTAACTACTCAAGTAAGTTACAATACCTTTCCATATACTTGTTAGTAATATCATCAATTAAGCCCATAGTCAGGTTGAATTCATCAATAGAAAAGGAGAAGGACTTACCCATCAATTAAAATTGGATCACCTTTAGGCTATTTAAACCAACGAGCCTCTCCTTGTCTAATGTGTAAGTGTTGTAAAACTTATACACAAGCCTATAATACACTGGGCAGGTGATTCAGAAATACCTTTCCCATGCTGTGCCCTTCATGTAATCAAACATAGACAGCTTCAATTTATGAATAATAAATGGGTCTAAAGTTTTACTTTGTGCTACATGGAGATTAACCACTTTAGTAAACACTTGCCTTTCCTCCTTGTAAAACTTCAAATACCCATTCAATTTAGATAAAGGTGTTGGTAAGGTACCTCTCAGCTTTTTCAATATCACCCTCATGGGCACAAGATCATCCAAAATTACCTCTATTCGGTTGTCAGCCTTCATACCGATTTCACCCTTAGCCTTTATCTCTAGCTCTTTTTCTGATTCTGCTTCTTCACGCCCCGCCGACTCTTGATGTCCATGGCTACTCAATTCCTTATCTCCCTCATTTTTTGGGTTTCCTTCAGATTCAATGGTCATGGTGTCAATGAGTTTATCAGCTAACTTATCCCTACCATCATCGACTATCTTTAGCAGAATCCATGATTGGTAAAACTAATGAATGGTTGATGGGCTTTAATCGGTATACACTTTGAGTTCGATGAACTTGACATCCACAGTGGGTTTGGCCGGTAGAGTGAAAGGGTTGGGTCATTTTATGGGTGGCACTTCATCCTCTACCACTATCGGCTCTTTCCTACTCTGATATCTCTTTATTGTCAATCTGTCGATGGTGGTTATTGCTCTTGTGTTTACCATCTTCTGATGAAATCCCTAAATTGTAAAATTAAGGGTATAAAACCCCTCTCATGGTGCAACATGCTCCCGTAGAATAATAAATATTTTCCAAATAAATGGAAACCATTGCTTATCCTATAAAGGATATAAATTTTTTTTTATTACATAACATTTATGAAGTAAGTCATAAGGTCCAGATTTATACATATACTATTTACTACCTTATGTGCATTTCTAGTTAATTAATATAGATACATATTTTAATATATGCTATTAATCTACGTCCTTGCTATCAAAGTGAGTCATGTTGAACTGGTGCCATGGGATCCGTGTGCTTCAAGCCATCTACTAACCTGTGCCCATCAACTGACAAACGCTGACCATAAAACTCAGTGGTGCTAAAATATAAGTATAATAATTAAAAACCAATCATGTATTATATAATATCTTTCATGTCATCAAATAATTGTAGTATAAATTGATCTTAATTATAATCATAGTTATATCATAATATAATCATTCAAGAATAGTATTATCTAGCAACTCATGCATATAATTACCATTTATAAACATAGTTGATCCATAATGTTAGAAAACATTCATTAGAATTCTATAATAGCTCGTCTATTATGATACATCATCGCTTGTATCCATTGAAATCTATAAACTTACATAAGTACCTATGAGTAACACATGCTTTATAACATGTATACTATATTGATTAATATAAACTAATATCCATTATTATGATTACTATAAAACATTCCCATAATATAAGCATATCGTATAATCATTGTGAAATATCATACTTTATCTCTGTTATGTATTCTTGCTATAAATAAGTCATAAAATAATAAAGAATATGAATTATCAGTTCTATTTGTATATCATTGTAAATCATCAGCTGTTTGTATATCATTGTAATTCTTCAGCATATAGATGCTATTTATGAGCATAGGCTCATACATCTGTAATTGAATTCTTTATAACATTATATCATCATCTCAGTAACATTAAAATACTATAATCTTATAATATCATTTTATTAGCATGATCATTGCCACTCTAGACCATAAGCTTGAATAACTGTATATCATTTCCTTTATGGCATAACTATGCCATGTGCATTAGCACTATGAACATCTATTTATCAATGTATCTATATCATTATACAACCTACTATATTATACTTCATTACTCTATGAACATCTCTATATAAGCACGATTGTAGTGTAATCATCATTCCATCCACTATACTTTCATGATATATGAATGATAATGTATGTTTATGAGAATGCATTCATGCTTTGCATTCTCCTTCTGATTTTCCTGGAACATTTCATTTCTTTTCTATATGATTGTGCACAATTTCATTTTGTAATTGGGTCCCTCTATGTACTGCTACTCATCTCCCGTATGAGAGCATTATAACTGTATGGTTTAGTGAACCCATTTTTCTTTTCTGTATTTATAAATACTTATCTCCTGTACAATGGCATTATAACTGTATGATT
This sequence comes from Dalechampia spathulata, assembly GCA_948192965.1. Taxonomy (NCBI): domain Eukaryota; kingdom Viridiplantae; phylum Streptophyta; class Magnoliopsida; order Malpighiales; family Euphorbiaceae; genus Dalechampia; species Dalechampia spathulata. The sequence continues at coordinate 29,522 of CANYBF010220011.1, read as the reverse complement.
CCATCAAGGGAATCCATCATCTCTATGATGTAGTACACTTTTATTGATCATTGTCTCATATTCACTCATTTTCTTCCTTATTCCTCCATGTCATGCCATGAATATGAATATGTATATATGGATGATTCAAGGCATGATATGTATGCATTACGCTATGATGCTAAGATGAAAATATGTAAGCATCATGATAAAATTTCTTACATAATCTATTTCATACATTCAGTAACATTAAATATAATGAAGATCATTTCATAACTCAAATACATTAACACATTTCTCATTGACCTTGTTTAATAGGTCATGATATTATAATCTATTAACTATAAATCAGTATTAACTATTCACTTTAATTCATGGCACATCATAGATAAAATACCATATTTAATATAGCTATAAACTATAGATATAATAACTCACACATTGCTATCTTATGACCATATATCATTGTGGTATAGTAACAATCTTTCATCATAAGCCATTATGTACATTTCATATCTTTTGATCTTTTATAAAGAAAGAGAATAAATATCATATAATATGTCTGTCTCTATGATAATTCATATATTGACCTCATTTAGTAGGTCATCATATCATATATCATTAGATAAAATCTTTATAAACATGATGCTTTAACTATCAACCTTATTAAATAGGTCATAATATCATATAGAGTAAACTATACTCTTTGGCATTCACTTTTAATTTAACATTGATCATTCATATTCATAGTATAATAAAAATATCAAATAAAACATGTAATTACATATTAATACCAATGTAAGTTAATAACTTACTGCCGATCCATTAATAAGAAATCAGCTAATAAATGGTATAAACCTATTTTCATGATCCCATTGTATCCATGCTAAAGTAATGTTACCTTTGTCCCTTAAGTAACACCTGTGGTAGTATTATCATTCAAGCATTTAAGAATAAAATCTATAACAACATTAAAACATTTAGCCATATTAAGGTTGTCACACCCACATTAGTGACCCTAGTTATGTGGCACTATTATATGTGAAATGTTAGATGGATGATAGGATGTATACATATATATATACATGTTTATGTGCTTGATGGTTGTGGTGTGATGTTGACTACTTGATTATGCATGCCTTTATGAATAGATGTGTACGATGTATGCATGTTATAATAGGGATCATAGGTAAGGAATGTGATTGAATGATAGGTAGGAAGAGAAGAAGTTTAATGTTGTTAGTGTTTTAGAAGTGTTTTATGATTGGGTTGTGGCTTAGGTACTTTGAGAGTGAGCTTAGAATGAGTAATGGGTTAAGGGTTGGTAGTAGTATAGGCGTACGGGTCACCATACAGGCATACCAAGCAAGAGGGATGAGTGGCCTTAGGCTCCTGGAGATTGTATGGGCGTACCAAAGGGTTGTCCGACCGTACCGGTGCTCGTAAGAAATCAGGTTTGTCAGGTAGATTGTGGTGGTACGGGCGTACCATCCTTCATATAAAAATTGCTTGTCAGGAGTTTTAGCTCCGTACGGGTATACTGAATGTGGTACAATTGTATGCAACTTAAGTTTGACTTTTCAATGGATAAGAATAAACTTTTCCTTACTTTTCTTTTATCTTTCTCTTTCCTAAACCCTTAGAAATAACATAGTAAAGAGTCTTAAGTGCCAAGATAGTGTGAGAGCTAGAAGTTGAAGGTTTTAATCATTAATAGTGGGACTATGGGCATACATTTGAAGTAGTAGTGCTACAGGTTTGTGCTAGTTATACTAGTTTATGCTAAAATGTTGTTTATTTCTTTTCTTATGTCAGGACCTAAGTAAGGTCTGAAGGAATGATATATTTTGCTTCTATGATTATGTATGGCTTATGTTTGCCTATGATGAGCTTGTTATGTATATGTGAAGCACTATGTGTACATGCATTCTCATAGCATGCATAAAGAAGTATAAGGGGAAAAAGAAAGAGAAAAGAAAGAGAAAGAGAGAGATGATGATAGAGCTATATGTTCTCAACCTACTGGGTCATACAGGTGATGGATTCTCTCGAGGAATCATATAGTTAAATGCCCTCCCTATGGGAGATGAGTCTCAAGACCTACAGTTTAAAAGAAAGGGGTTCATTGAACTATAACGTTAAATGCCCTCTTTCTGGGAGATGAGTACCAGTACTTACAAGGACCTAGTAGGGAAAGGAAATGTGCACATATATACAGGAAAAGAAGAGGGACTGAGGGAGAATGCATGGCATAAGGGCATTCTCATTTCATATGATATTGAAGGCAATGAATTCATTCGTTCATTCCCTTATGTTTATACGGATGATATCTTATGATTGTGTTATTGATTAACGATGACTGTTGACTGTATAAGATGATACGATGATGTTTATGCCATTGGCTTGATTGTGATTGTGGATATTCATGATGTATATGTGTCTATGTGTCTATGTATTTACTAGCACCACTAAGTTTTATACTCAGAGTTTAGCATTTGATGGACGTAGGTACTGAGCCCTCGGAAGAGCGATCTAAGGAGTGATCTTTAGGGTCAGTAAAGGTTATTCTATTCTCAAAGCGGTACTGGACCTTTGGGGCATACTCCAACTTGTTTCATTAAGATAGTCTGTATTAATCATAGAGGCAGTAGTTGTTACTATATTTTTAGTGGTGATACTTATAACTGGTATTATGTAATTGTTAAGAGCCCTGATGTATGCTTCTATCCATATATATATATATATATATATATATATATATATATATAATATAATATAATATAATATAATTGAGAGGTTGCTAATTTGAATTATAAGAATGACTGGATGAATTTCCAGGGTATGATATGGATTACTAATAGATGCCATGTTGAAATTCTTATCATTACTACATACAGGGACGTGTACCCATACAAATGAAAATAGGCCCTTTTTAATGATGTATCCCTTATAATGTGAGTAGTGGTTTCTTTAGAGGAGATCAATACTCATGCTACAGGAGTATGTTACTCCAGGTATGGGTTGGATGTGGCATGTTTTAGTGGTATCAGAGCTATGATTTAGCTCGCTGTGTATATTATCTGTTAGTTAAGACTACTGCCTATGATTAAGAAGCTACATACAAGGAGTTTACCAGTCCCTACCGCTGCTGACCGTTATGATATATGTTTATGTGTTACAGATTAAGTTTCATGATAGACCGAGCCATTATAGTCAGTGAGGAAGGAGAGGCTAACTTTAATCCCCAAGAGAGTACATCAGATATAGGGAATAGAGGTGAGAGGCAACCGAGATAGGAAAGATAGCGGGAACCCAGTGAGAGGGCACCTCGGGTTGATCGGGAAAATGTTTCAGCTTTAGACCCCATGGCAACTCAGTTTGCCCAGTTTCTTCGGTACTTACATGTACAAGGTCAGACCTTACCTGTTACTCCAGCTCCACCCCTACCAGAACCCAGAGAGGAGTATAAGATGGACTTTAAGAAGCTGAGATCTTATAGAGCCATAGATTTTTTTGGGATGACAAATCCATATGTGGCAGAGATGTGGTTAAAGCAGACACAGAGGGTTCTACATAAGTTGAAATGTCTCGAGATAGCTAAGTTTGAGTATACCATCTCCCTATTACAGGATGATGCCTATGAATTGTGGAAGACCATTATGCAGAGTATGGCAGACCCTCCAGTGTTGACATGGGACAACTTTCAGAGGGAGTTTTGCCAAAAATATGTACCTGCCACTTATACTGATCAGAAGCTACATGAGTTCCTTAATTTGAGACAGGGGGACATGTTGGTTGTAGAGTATGAGAGGGATTTCACTTGGTTAACTTACTATGCAACCAATATTGTGACGTCAGGTTGAGAGCGATGCAAGAGATTCAAGCAGGGTTTGAACTTTAGGATTTAGGCACTGGTTCAGGGTTTTAATTATGAAGATTTTTCAGCATTGATGGCTAATGCAGTGAACCAATAGCGCACTATGCAAGAGGAGAGTGCCGTTTTAGAATCTCTGAGGAGACCATTTAGAGGGTCGAGTTCTTCATCGGGATTACAAAAAAGGGGCAAGTTTAAAGGTTCATTTCCTCCCTGATCAGTCGATGTCAGATCGATGCCACCTCAACATTCACAAAGTGGGAGATCTACATCTCACAGTGGTAGTTCAAGTACGGGACAAGGTTTATGTCGTACCTATGGCCGAGTGTATCATGGAGCTTACCAGTTGGGTACAGATCTATGTTATCGATGTGGTAGAGCCAATCACTATGCAAGAGAGTGTTCCACATGGTATGATATGCTGGTACATACTATTTCAGAAGGGGGATCCTACCAGCAAGGTCCGATGGCTAGATCTAGTTTTGGAGGTTCCCAGAGTTCAGAGAGGGGCAGAGGCAGAGGAAAAGGCTGCAATGGAGGAGGTCGTGGCACTAGTCAGAGGTCAGTGAATCAGACAATTGGGGCTCCTACCAGAGTATATAATTTGGTTCAATGGAATGATCAGCATGCCTCTAATATAGTGATCGGTAACATTCTTATTTCTCATCATGATGTGTTAGTTTTATTTGATCCTGGTTCTTTGCACTCTTACATTAACATGAGATTCGCCCAATTGCTTGATATGCCATGTGAGGGGTTAGGTTATGAGATACTTATGTTGAGTCCACTAGGCAGGGATATGATAGTTGGTAGAGTTTATAGATAGTGTCCTCTGCTTATTCATGATGTGTGTTTTATATCAAACCTAATGGAGATGCCATTTCAAGAATATGATATCATTTTAGGAATGGATTGGTTAGCAAGGTATGGGGCAGTGATGGATTGTTAGCGGAAGACAGTGATCCTTCAGCACCCTGAGCATGCTCTAGTTTAGATAAAAGGTAATGTGTCGTCTGTTACTGCTAGACTGATTTCAGCTGTGACAACCTAGAAACTGCTGCTACAGGGTTGTGATGTGATATTGGCACATATGATAGATATGAGACTGAAGGGTATACAGTTGTTAGAGATTCTAATAGTGTATGACTTTCCTGATGTATTTCCAGAAGAATTACCAGAGTTACCGCCAGTAAGGGAAGTAGAGTTTGAGATTGAGGTGTTACCGGGTACTAAACTAATTTCTATGACACCTTATCGAATGGCCCCATTAGAATTGAAAGAGTTGAAGATACAGCTACGAGAGTTAGTAGAAAAGAATTTCATTAGACCTAGTGTTTCACCGTGGGATGTATCGATGTTATTTATGAAGAATAAAGATGGTACGATGAGGATGTGTATTGATTACAGATAATTGAATAAGGTGACGATTAAGAATAGATACCCTTTGCCATGTATTGATGACCTATTTTATCAGTTGAAAGATGCCACAGCATTCTCTAAGATTGACTTGAGATTAGGTTATCATCAGCTTTGGGTCAAAGAGGGTAGAACAGTAAAAACAGCTTTTCGGACTCGCTATGGGCACTACGAGTTCCTAGTGATGTCGTTTAGGTTGATGAATGCAGCTGCAACATTCATGACACTGATGAACATGGTTTTTACGGATTACATGGATCAATTTGTTATGGTATTCATTGATGATATCCTGGTATATTCGAAGACTCAGAAAGAGCATGATAGACATCTAAGATTGGTGTTACAACGATTACGAGAGAAGCAATTGTATGGCAAGTTGTCCAAGTATGAATTTTGGTTGGAACAGATAACATTTTTGGGACATGTTATTTCAACCAAAGGAATCAGAGTGGACCCAGAATTGGCCAACTCCACGGAATGTCAGTGAGGTTTATAGTTTTCTGAGGTTAGCTGGATACTACAGGAGGTTTGTGAAAGGTTTCTCTATGATAGCTATGTCATTGATGATTCTCCTATAAAAAGATGTTCCTTTTATGTGGACAGAGGAATGTCAGAAAAGCTTTGACTGATTAAAGGAATGTTTGACTCAAGCTCCAATCTTGACATTACCTATGCCAAGTAGAGAATTTGTAATCTATAGTGATGCTTTGCTTAATTGCTCAAGGTGTGTTCTTATACAAGATCGAAGAGTAATTGCTTATACCTTGAGACCATTGAAACTACATGAGAAGAACTACCCCACACATGATCTAGAATTGACCGCCATTATTTTTGCTCTGAAGATTTGGCAACATTACTTATACAGGGAGTTATGTTACATGTACATAGATCACAAGAGTCTTAAGTATCTGGGTATGCATAAGGAATTGAATTTGAGACAATGATGCTGGCTCAAGTTGATTGAGGATTATGACTGCATCATAGACTATCATCCAGGAAAGGCTAACTCAGTAGCTGATGCTTTAAGCTGCAAGATGATTGTCGGGTTAAGACAGCCACTGTTAATGTTGGTTTAGGAGATGTGATAGTTACATGCTTTATTGATGATGCGATTTGATTATATTCTGGCACAGTTGTAGTTACAAGTGAAACTGACATTGACAGAACAGATTTAGAGAAGCGTAGTAAATGATGAAGAGTACTAGAAGTAATTACAAGAAGTTCAGACCGGTAAAGCTACACCGTTCACCATAGATGAAAATTGTACTTTAAGATATGAGGAAAGATTATACATTCCAGTGGATAACAAACTAAAGAAGTAGATTTTAGAAGAAGATCATAGTTTACTGTATTCATATCATCCAGGCAGTATGAAGATGTATTGAGATTTGAGACAGCATTATTGATGGATTGGTATGAAGAATGATATTATGGATTATGTTGCTAAGTGTCTGATATGTCAATGGATCAAAGTAAAACATCAAGTACCAGTAGGGTTACTTAGTCCATTACCGATTTTGGAATGGAAATGGGAACGAATCATGATGGATTTCATCACAAGGTTACCGATGATGCAAGCTAACCATGATGCTGTATGGGTAATAGTGGACATGTTAACGAAGATAGCTCACTTCTTACTTATACGTATGGATTATAGCTTGGAAAGGTTAGCATGATTGTCTATTGATGAGATTGTTCGGTTACATGGGATTCCATCCACTATAGTGTCAGACAGAGATCCATGATTTACGTCATGGTTTTGGGGTAATTTTCAGAGAGCCTTGGGTATAAAAGTATAGTTTAGTACTGCTTTTCATCCTCAGACCGATGGCCAGTCAGAGAGAGAGTGATACAGATTCTAGAGGATATGTTGCGTACATGTGTTTTGGAATAGGAAGGTAACTGGGATAGATACTTGCCTTTGATTGAGTTTGCCTATAATAATAGTTGTCAGTCCAGTATACAGATGGCTCCCTATGAAGCATTGTACAGCAGAAGATGTAGGATACCTTTACATTAGGTTGAGGTTGGTGAACGGAGGTTGCTTGGTCTTGAACTAGTACAGCAAGCCGAGGAACATATACAGTTAATTAAGAGAAGACTGAAAGTAGCATCCGACAGACATAAGTCCTATATGGATTTGAAGAGGCATGATATAGAGTATAACATTGAAGATAAAGTGTTTCTCAAGGTGTCTCCATGAAAAAGAATCATGAGGTTTGGACAAAAAGGTAAGTTGAGTCCTCGTTACATTGGGTTGTATGAGATATTAGAGAGGATCAAACCATTGGCTTACAAATTAGCCTTACCACCTAAGCTAGACCGGATTCATAATGTATTTCATGTCTCGATGTTGAGGAGGTACAGATCAGATCCATCTCATGTGTTACCAGTAGAAATAATTAGGATTCAGCCAGATTTATCTTACAGTGAAGAGCCGATTCAGATTTTGGTTAGAGAGACAAAGCGGTTGAGGAATAAACAGATATCATTGGTTAAGGTCCTATGGAACCATCATATAGGATAAGAGGCTACCTGGGAAAGAGAGTCCGTTATGAGGGAACAGTACCCTCACTTATTCTCTAGTAGTCCAGGTTGGAATTTTGGGATGAAATTTCTTTTAGGGGGACAGAGTTATCACACCCACATTAGTGACCCTAGTTATGTGACACTATTATATGTGAAATGTTAGATGGATGATAGGATGTATACATATATATATACATGTTAATGTGCTTGATGGTTGTGGTGTGATGTTGACTACTTGATTATGCATGCTTATGTGAATATATGTGTATGATGTATGCATGTTATGATGGGGAGTAGAGGTAAGGAATGTGATTGAATAATAGGTAGGAAGAGAAGAAGTTTGATGTTGTTAGTGTTTTAGAAGTGTCTTATGATTGGGTTGTGACTTAGGAACTTTGAGAGTGAGCTTAGAATGAGTAGTGGGTTAAAGGTTTGTAGTTGTACGGGCGTATGGGTCACCGTATGGGCGTACCAAGCAGAAGAGATGAGTGGCCTTAGGCTTTTGGAGACCGTACAAGCATACCAAAGGGTTGTCCGACCATACCAGTGCTCATAGGAAATTAGGTTTGTCAGGTAGATTGCGATGATACGGGCGTACCATCCCTCACAGGAATGGTCTGTATTAATCATAGAGACAGTAGTTGTTACTGTATTTTTAGTGATGATACTTGTAATTGGTATTATGTAATTGTTAAGAACCTTAATGTATGCTTATATATATATATATATATATATATATATATATATATATATATATATATATATAATTGAGAGGTTACCAATTTGAATTGTAAGAATGACTGAATGAATTTCCAGGGTATGATATGGATTACTAATAGATGCCATGCTGAAATTCTTATCACCACTACATACAGGGACGTGTACTCATGCTATGGGAGCATGTTACTCCATGTCTTTAGATATCATTTAACATATTAAAAATAATATACAATGTCTAAACTTTAACAAGTGATCCTTTAATCATTCATATTATCTATGAAACTTAACAACTTTAAGCATTCATATCTATCTATAACATGTAGCCATAGTTGCACTTTAATTCATCTTGAACATGTAAGCATGAATTCATTTTATAGTATTCCACATTTCACTTATAGTGATTATATTAGTATTTCGACCATTTTTGGTGCATTTGTAACAGCCTGATTAGATGACTGCGTCCACAACCCAACACAAGACCTTTCCAGTATGCTTTGTCCTCACTCACATGCTTCCCGAGAAAACTTCCCAGGAGGTCACCCATCCTATAATCACTCCATGTTAAGCATGTTTAACTATAGAGTTCTTACGGAATGAGCACCGAAAAAGTAGGTGCACCTTATTGGTATGGATAGTACATATCTAATCAATTAAGCTACTCTCGATTACACAGTCCCATACCTGCGAAATCTCAAAATCACTCAACTATGCAACCCCATCCTTACATAGTCTCAAGATCCCTCTTTTTCGGGTGTAGGATCAGTTCATTCATATGCCCCTTCGCTTAGAAGCCTACCAGGAGCCGCTCCTTGTCCATGCTCTTTCTGGCACCGGCGATCACTCCCCGCCCTCGTCAGCCCCGGGTGTCACATGCCCACCAACTTCCACTTGGTTCATCCCCAAACCACACCGTACTAGGAGAGGTCCTGGCTCTGATACCAAATTGTAACAGCCTGATTAAACAACTGCCTCCATAACCCAACACAAGACCTTTCCAGCATGCTTTGTCCTCACTCACATGCTTCCTGAGAAAACTTCCCCGAACCACACCGTACTAGGAGAGGTCCTGGCTCTGATACCAAATTGTAACAGCCTGATTAAACAACTGCCTCCACAACCCAACATAAGACCTTTCCAGCATGCTTTGTCCTCACTCACATGCTTCCCAAGAAAACTTCCCAAGAGGTCACCCATCTTATAATTACTCTATGTCAAGCACGTTTAACTATAGAGTTCTTACGGAATGAGCACCGAAAAGATAGGTGTACCTTGTTGGTATGGATAGTACCTATCTAATCACTTAAGCTACTCTCGATTACACAGTCCCATACCTACGAAATCTTGAAATCACTTAAACTATGCAACCCCATCCTTACATAGTCTCAAGATCCCTCTTTTTCGGGTGTGGGATCAGTTCATTCATGTGCCCCTACGCTTAGAAGCTTGCCAGGAGCCGCTCCTTGTCCGTGCTCTTTCTGGCATCGGTGATCACTCCCCGCCCTCGTCAGCCCCGTATGTCACAGCATTAGTCAATATTGCTTACTTGAATATATATAAGTACCATTAGTCTTTTTTTTATAATAATATATACCTTTAATCTCATACATGTCTTAACTCACTCCTACGTTCATGTTCAAGTACCCATATTAGTCATATATAAGCATAATAGCATGTAAGGCATATTTTTTTGATCTATTAAGTATGTATAAAGCACTTAGCATTCATGTTTTGAACATAATGCATTAAGGTCATTATATACCTCTACGTATGTATACATATGTATAAGATAGAGTAATGAGGTTTAAGTATGCATAGCTTTAAGTTTGAAGCTAAGATAATGTATTATACTTGACTTATTATCTTTAAGAATCCATAATCATTCATGACAAGTAATTTCCATTAAACCTTTATTAATTATAGGCATATAAGCATAATTTTATCTTACAATATTTCATACTTTGCAATTAAGCATCATATATGTTTTTTGGCCAACTTAAGTCCTTACATTATAATACAATGCATTAAGTGTATTTGTACATCATTGACTTCTATTTTCATGTATGGTTTTAGAAGCCTAGAATGTTTATTCATTAAGGTGCTATAATATACAAGTCAAGTTATTCTTCATTTGATAAAGTACACTACTCAAGCATTTACACAATTTATCCTAATCATTTGATCTCATAACTCATCATTATAACTCATATACATACTTATTCAATTGTTTAATACGTAAAGCCACACTTAAAAACATTTTCCATTCATTTTTAAGCTTCCTAAAGTCATGTATAAGTTTCATGGATCATACATCAAGTTTCCCCATTAAAAACCACTAAAAAATAAGTCTTAAAGTGTACACGAGTTGTGTAGAGCTTACACGAGTCATGTAAAACTCGGCCTTATGAAATAAACTTATTATAAGCCATCCATAAGCTACACAAGTCATGTAGAGCATACACAAGTCGTGTAAGACTCGTCTACCTTTAAAAACACCCATTTTTCAGCATGTAGAACACCTTCAAATGGTTCCCCAAGCTTCCTCACCAAATACCATGACCAAAACACCTTAAAATCACTTCCAAAACTTGCTAAAAACATCAATTTAACATCATTTAAAATCCAAACATGCATTAAATACAATTCAATATAAGTTTACTCTATTTAACTCCACCCAATTCATGAAGTGATTCTAATATTCATGAACATGCATGATCTCTTTCTTCCATTAATCATTAAGTATAACAAACCTTCTAGACATCTTCAAACATCATTTATACACCTCAATCAATAACTAACATGGCTAATTCAAGTGATATAAGTTAGGGTTTAACATAATCTTTACACATCAAAATAGAAATTCATTTGGTTATGCATAACACCAAATTTAGTAACTTAACTTTCTTATTCTTTCATTATTTAATCAAAGTCTTCTATTTATACACAATCAACAAAACCCTACAATAACTTACTTTTTCATCTAAGATATAAGAAAACATAGAGAAGAAGAAAAATGAGTAGAACACATAGAACACTAAAAGAGCATCAAAACTGAAATCTATGCATGATTTACCTTGGAAGAGTGTTTTCTCTACGTGAGGATGAGAAGAAGAAGGAGAAGAGGAAGAAGTAGTATGCTGGAAATGAAAAGGATAAAGAAAACATTTTATGCATATCTTTAAGATAATATGCTTTAATTGTTGACTTAAAAATAAGGAGCGCCACTTAATAAGTGCCATTTATCAAGCTTGGGTCCATTCCTTAAGCAATTTGCTTCTTTCTTCTTAATTACTTATTTTTATATCATAATTAGGTTCATAAGAAAGTACTTACCATACATCATAATGTTATGGACATAAACCATACATAACATAATTTAATTTACAATTATAACCTTGACTTTTCATGTAAGGCCTTTTTCTTCCATATATGTATATGTAAAGGACTTACGGATGAGAAGAAGAAAATGGCATATGAAGAAGAGAAGTTATCAAGAAACCTACTTTCCATGCCATAATAAATAAATAAAAATACTCATAGCCTTCATTTTTGACAATTCAATCCTATTAACCCATGATATAAAGACACTTATCAATTCATAATCTTTTTCTTATTTAATTTTAATATATCTAGCCTTATGATAAAATAAATAATGCATTTACTTATCCAACCACTTAAGATATTTAATATAATAATACTCCATTGATAATATTAAATACATTATACATAACCTCACTTTATGCATTTGATGTAGTATGTATGTATATTTATACGTATACTAGTAATAATAATTAATATAATAATTATTATCCCAACATATAATTCTACATACCATTACTTTAAATTTTACCTTAATTCATATTTACCCATTTTAAACTATACTTACATGACATATATATATATATATATATATATATATATATATATATATATATATAAACAATCTTAACTAAATTATTATTTTTGAATTAAAACTAAACATTCAACAAAGCACCTGTCAAATCTCATCACATATATTCTTCTAAACGTATCATACCATTAATAATCAAACCTCATGCTCAAAGTGACATTCATTAAATCTTAAAGTAGAAAATCCCATTATAAAATAAGTATAGTTTAACATCTTGGTATCAAGCAACATTTAAACTTCTTGTAATTAAACTATAACAAAATTAAGCATCACACACACAATCCACAATACATTCCAATTACCAACTTCAATTTTGAAGGCATAATCGGCATTCGTATAGTAACTCATGAAATTAATATTCTATGTTTCAAATTGCATAAAAACTATTATAGTTCATCCATCACAATTATTAACATCATATAATGCACTTTTCAATCGAACATGACCAAGGAAACATAGAATATGTGCACGTTTATCATAGTAGTGTAAATGAGGATGTTATAGGGGGAACGAAAAAATTTGAAATTAGGGTAAAGCATGGAAGGGTCCAACATGATGAAATAAAAACGAAAGAGTTATAACTGGGGTAAAATCCTTAATAGCCTAAAACTCTTAGGCTTCCAATTTTGATTTAAAGTTAAATTCCACGTGTAATCTAAAATCTATAATTTCAATTTTAACCCATCAGTAAATTCAATATGACTGAAACAATAAAAAGGTAAAAACTCATTTTAACCAAAGTAAATAAAACAAAAGCTTACGAGATGCCTTATGAGCATAACACTTATAATAATCGAAAAAAAAAGAAAAAGTTATAGTTCTAGTTGTGAAAGTCCCACCTCAACTTCCTGTTTATTCTAATTGACCATAGGTGATGTCAATGTGATTTCACATGTCGAACGAGTGTGAAATCCCTCATAGAACGGCTTGAGGTGATGACCATTAACTTTAAATTGCTTCTTTGAATATAAGCTTTGAATTTCAATCGCACCATGGGAAAAAATCTTTTGAACCTTGAAAGGTTCTATCCATTTTGTTTTCAACTTCTCTAGAAATAAATTCAATATGGAATTATAGAGCAAGACCTTCTACCCCATATGAAATTCATTATGCCAAATTTTCTTGCCATGAAGCTTTTATGCCCTATCCTTATAGGTTCTTATATGGCCATAAGCATTGGTCTGTATCTCTTCTAATTCTTGCAATTTTAGCTTCTTGTGGACTCTTGCTTCATCCATAGACATGTTTGACTACTCCACTGCTTAATACGTATGATGTTCAAGCTCTATGGGCATATGACATGGTTTTCCATACACAAGCTAAAAAGGTGGCATTCCTAACGGGCTCTTGTATGCCGTCTTATATGTTCATAAAGCATCGTCCAGATGCTTACTCTAGTCTCTCCTATTGGGACTGACTGTCTTCTCGAAAATGTACTTAATCTCCTAATTTGTAACTTTAACTTATCTATTCCCTTATGGATGATATGATATGATCATACGATGATTAACACCATATTTCTGAAACAAGGTAGCTACTTCTTTATTGCAAAAATGAGTCACTCGATCACTGATGAATGCTTTTGGAACTCCAAACCTGTTAAACACATTTGATTTAATGAAGCTTACCATGATTTTAGCATCATTCGATCTTGTGGCCTTAGCTTTAACCCATTTTGATACATATTCTACCAATACCAAAATGTATGTATTTTCAAATGAAGGTGGAAATGTGCTATAAAGTTCATAACTCATACGAAAAAAATCTCACAAATAATGATTCCTTTTTGGGGCATCTCGTGTCTTCTTACCAAACTTCCAGATTTCGAGCATTCTACATAGTGTTTTACAAAATAGATATAGCATCATGATGCAAGGTAGGCTAATATAGCCCACATTCCTAGATCTTCACAACTGTCTTCTTAGGTCCAAAATAACCTCCACAAGCATGACTGTGGCAGAAGTGCAAAACAGACAGATCTCAGTCTCAGGGATACACCTTTAAATAACTTGGTTAGCATAATGTTTCTATAGATATAGATCATCCTAAATATAATGATTCACTATGTGTCTAATCCTATCCTTCTCATATTTTGTAAGCTCATCGAGAAACCTCCTAGAATATAGAAAATTGACGATATTAGTATACTAGGATGATTTTGTAATTACGCTCAAAGAAATCTCATTAAGGAACTCATTAAAGAAATCATTAGGCTCAATGTTGGGCAATCTGCTCAAGTTATTTGTGACTAAATTCTCACATCCTTTTTTATCTCACAGCTCTAAGTCAAATTCCTGAAGTAGAAGTATCCATCAAATTAAGCATGGTTTTATCTCATTCTTTTTCAGTAAATATTTTAAAGCTACATTATTAAAAAAAATAACTACTTTAGTTCTTAAAAAATATGATCAAAATTTCTCTAATGCAAACACCACAACATACAATTCCTTTTCTGTCATGAAATAATTAAGCTAGGCATCATTTAACATCCTAGAGGCATAGCTGATCATACGAGGATCCTTTCCATTTTATTGCCCAAGCATAGCCCCAACCGTAAAGTTACTCACGTTGTACATGATCTCGAATGGTAAGTTCCAATTGGGCGGCTGCATAATGGGTGCCAAAATGAGTACCTCCTTTAACCGATCAAAAGCCTTCTTCCATGATTCATGAAAATTAAATTTGACATCTTTTTACAATAATTTGCACAAGGGTTGCAATACTCTCGAGAAGTCCTTCACAAACCTCCTATAAAAGCCTGCATGTCTAAGAAAAGAATGTATCTCCTGCACTGTTACAGGTTAAGGCAAAGATTTAATTATTTCAATTTTGGCTTGATCAACTTTGATGCCTTTCTTCAAAACTACATGGCATAATATCAAACCTTGCTCAACCATGAAATGACATTTCTCATAATTAAGGATCATGTTCTTCTCAATGCAACACTGTAAAACTTTATCCAAACATTCATAAAATGAATTACTATAAACTGTAAAATCAGCTATGAACACCTCAATAATGTTTTCCACAAAATAAAAAAAATGCTTACCATGCAATGTTGGAAGGTTGTAGGTGCATTACATAGCCTAAATGGCATCCTGCTGAATGCAAATGTTCCAAATGGACATGTGAAGGTTGTCTTTTCTTGGTCTTTTGGAGCAACGGGTATTTGGTAGAATCCTATATAACCATCGAGGTAACAATAGTGAATCCATCCTGCCAAACATTCTAACATTTGGTCAATAAATGGTAGGGAAAATGATCCTTACAAGTGGTTAAGTTTAATTTCCTATAATCAATACAAACCTTCCACCCATTTTAGACACGAGTAGATACCATCTCTTCTTCATCATTACAGACTACCATTATGCTTGTCTTTTTAGGCACAACTAACCCATTGGCTGTCAAAAATTAGGTATATCATGCTTGCATCTTGCAACCTTAGGATCTCCTTTTTCATTACCTCTATCATGGCTGGGTTTAGTTTACATTGGGTCTCTTTAATTGGATTTTTATTAGGTTCCAAATAAAATCCTGTGCATAGATATGAATGGATTTATGCCCTTAATGTCAGCTATAATCCAACCAATTGCTTCCTTGAATTTTTTAAGAAATTTTACCAAGGAGTTCTCTGCTTCTTCACTTAATTTATTGGAGATGATCACTGACAGTATCTCTCCTTTCTCAAGGAAGGCATACTTCAAATGACTTGATAGCGTTTAAGCTCCAATTCAGATGTCTGCAAGGTTGAACGAGTAAGTTTAGTATAAGGATTAATAATAGGGATTGTGAAAACTCCTTTATCTTTGTATTTTAATGGTACTTTTCTCTATATTACAACTGGAACAGTCTCACTCATACTCACCTATTGGATGCCAATTAATTTCCTTTTGTTCATGCATAAGTCCTTGAGAAATTTAGCATACCTTGATACCTGTTTTATGGCCTCAAGCAATAGAATGTTTACCTGTACTTTACGGAAGGTGATCGGGTGTCAAAACCATCAAATTAATTCCTACTTTCCATGTAGAAAATTAATAATATTTGAACTAGTGGAAGAAGGGTCGATCCCACATGGATGGGAAGATCCTTTCAATTCTTTGTGAAAAATAAATTAAAAGGAAAATATTTTTGTAATTGAAGAAAAATAAAATAAAAATAAAAGTCAAAATTTTGATTGAAGAATTTATATTCAAGAATTTTCCTAAACAAAAAACCATAAATAATTCATTGAAAAATCATGATCATTGATTCACATATGATCTAATGGTAAAATCACTAAGTCGATTATAGTACGCCGAAATTAGCATCGCACGTACCATTTCTTCCTTAATTTTAAGACAACTAGGAAGCAACATCTCTGCAATTGTCCTAATTCCCGAATAGACATGGTGGAATCACCTTCTCACTCAGTTTTCTAGAAATCGCATAAAGAACTAGAAAAATCCAACTCAAGTTAATACTTAAGAACCAGCTCTCCCATGTTCAAACCATATCATTAAAATTCATAACATAATTAAACCTCAATTTAATTGAATAATACTTTGGTTACTACTCTAGTAAATTGAGAGACAATTTTGGATCAACATAACTTGCATAACAATATATTATAATTGAACATATGGGACGAGCTCTTTTTTGCACATATCCAAAAATAATAATGGTTCTATGATAAATCGAATTAAGGTGAATAGCGATTTACCATTAGAATTAAAAATATTTAGATCTCATATAACTTTCAATGAATTGCTTTATGTTGCTTTCCATTACGAATTAAGAAATGTCTAGCCAAGCATTATAGTCACAACACAAAAATAAACAAGAAAAATAAAGAAAATAATATATGAAAGAATAATTAAATTAATTTGCAAAATCCCTACTTAATTCTCTCCCCCCTATAATAGGAAAAATCATCTTATTAATAGAAGTGAGAAAACTAGATAAAATAAATATAAAATAACTAAGATAACATTCTTATCCACTTAAAATCTCATATAATCCCTAAATAAATTTTGAATTTTAAAACTAAAACAGCTCGATCATTATATATCAAAAGCTTTTGGTCTTCTTGTGCCCATAAGCCATGGTCACAAGCCTTGTATGTTTTGCCTTTTGATCAAAAACAAGGTAAAAATGCTTTTTTATCCATCTTTTCTCTTTTTCACTATTTTTATTTGTAAAATACAAAAACAAGACCAAGTTAATTGTTCTAGCTGAATTACCTACCTAAAATAAACCATTTTCACTATGAAAATCATGCAATTTGATGTTTGATCAAATACTCCCATACTTAAATAATGCTTGCCCTTAAGCATTCTTAATCCTTTCCTCCAAATAAAATCCCAAACCAATTTATCAAAGCAATAAGAGTCAAGGAAATAGTAATCATCCTCAGCATTCAAGCATAGCCAACTTATCAAAACAGCTTAGCAATTTGGTATTTATGGTAAAAATCTTAAGGTCTCAACAAACAAAATCATGCACAACCATTTATAATTCATGTCTAAGTAACATATTTTTCATAAGTGAACATATGCCAGAATAATCAAATTCCTGCCAAGCTCCCTATTTCAATACATTTCAGCAAGACCAGTTTTTGCAAAAATTTAAAACTTGTAAGAGCTTTCAAAAATTCAAGATCTGGTTGGCCCTAAAAAGGAGTTACTCTCTTATTGCTAATAGCTCCATACACCAAAAATAGCTTAAGGGGAATTAGGTCCGACCACCTAACTCAATTAGCAAAGGTTTATGTATTTTTGTTCCTTTTTCAAATGTGTTTTTGTTCTAATTTCTATACGACCTATAAAAGGGTCAAATTCTCTCAACACCAATGACTCCATACATAAGATAATTAAGGAGTCAGAGTGTCATACCACCCAAACCAGCCAATGTTAGTATCATATATACTTTTATTCTTTTGTATTTTATTTTTCTTTTCCTAGTTTGCCCATAAATTAAAGATAAAGGATACTTGGCAGAAAAAGAAATTAAACTAGATGTATATTCACAAGCTAATCATACAATTTTCCATTTTAAGGTATAGCATCATATTGTAAGCTAATTACTTAAAATTCCATCAATCATGCCTCAAGCTAAACCATTTCTCAAAATTGATCATACAAAGAATGCTGATTTTGACTACACAACCCAATCATTAAGTTGTAAAGAAAAATTAGTTAACAGAATTTTGAGAAAAATAAGATGGAACATAGAATAACTTATTTACAAAAAATTAAGCAAAGTGTACAAAAATTTTAAAAAAGTTGATCAAACAACCAAATAGTATCAAAAATGTGGTCTACAAAAAACAACTCAAGTTAGTAGCAGCACAAACATACCCCCTACACTTAAACAACATTGTCCTAATGTGAGACAATCATACAGCAGTAAAAATAGGAAAGAAATAAAGTAAACTAGTTTAGAAATTATCTCATTTTACCATGTTGTACATGGGAGGCTACTGTTGTATCTCAAGTGAATGATACAGTTCACAAACTTCTGCGTCTAATTCATTTAGGCGGTGAAAAATATGGTGGACAACTTCTTCCATACTAGCTGAAATCTGATCAAGCTTGGTATGCATAGCTTCAAACTCCTGAAGCAAAGGTGGAGTAGCAGCTTCTATTGGCTGTGGAGCAAAGACTGGTGAAGGTGGTTCAAGTGTCATCTTTCCTTAATAAAATAACCTATTCTTCATTAGCACGATTGGACCTAGTGGATAGAATCCAAAACCAAGTGCCTTCGATTTCTTACTGAAAAGTTTCATTTCATTCAAGCTTGATAGGTCAAGGGGCAGTAGATCAAATGCTTTATGGAGATTGGTAGAGAAGGGATAAATAGATTTAGCGAAATGGCTAAGTGTGTCATTATGTGTCCCAGAATCAGTCGCTTTGATGCTGCAATTACTGTCTTAATCTAGGTTTCCAAGAAACATCCAATATTCACCTTCTTCTTTTCAACCATGCACTATGGGAAGAATAATTCCACTCTTATAATAATGATGAGTTATTTCTATAAGAAAAGCAATATGTAAGTAACCTATATGTATAGGTCAACAAACTGTTAAGCAGGTAAGAGTCTTTAGCAGTAGCTGGATCATACTTCTTAATTGCAGCAAGTGTATATCAACAGCAGGTGGATCAAAATCTTTTAGAATATCATAGAAAGCATCCACATAGTCATTATACACATCATCAATAACTCCCGAAGTTAGATTGAACTCATCAATTAAAAAGGAAAACTGTTGTCTTAATAATCTAAAACTAATAACATTAGGACTATCAAGGGTCATGAGCTTGTGCTTGTCCAAAACAAAAGTGTCATAAATTTCATAGATAAGTTCATAAAAAATTAGGTAGTTGATTTCAAAGAACCTCTGCCAAATGGTACCTGTAATCAGCTCAAAACAACTCAATTTCAATTTATCAATAGCAGAATAATCAATCACCTTACCTTGCACAACCCTCAAACTCATTATTTTATCAAAATGTTTCTTTTCTTTCTTCTCAAACTTTAGATTTCCTTTTTAACTTCAAAAGTGGTGGTGGCAGAGTACCATTCAGGTGTTTGGGTTTTGCTCTCATCGTCAGAGTCTCTTCTGGTTTTACATGTGTCTCAGTTGCTTCCTCACTTTGCCCGATTTCTATAGCTCCAATATCTAATTATTGCTTGAGTATTTCTGCGGTCTCTTCTTCTTTATTTGATTCTCTATCTTCTTCTTAGCTTTCATCAAAATCTACGATCATCGCTTGGATAAGTCTCTCCGCATCCTTATCAGTTTTGTCATCCATGAGTCTCAATGGTAGCCATGCTTTATCGTACTAATGTGCTCCAAGGGGATTCTGACCAGTGTATACTTTAATCCTGGTATGTTTCATGTCTACAATGGGTCTCATTGAGGGAGAAATGATTGATCATTTCTTGGTCGGTGGCATGAGTGGCTCATCATCCTCCACCGTGATTGGCTTTTTTCCAACCTTCCTCTTGATTAATAGACCTCCACCGGATGCTTTACATGTGTGCACCACTTCTGTAAAAATCCCTAATTCAGAGATTTAGGGGAAAATAATTTTCTTGAGAGAGAAGGGAAGTATGGGTCTTACATGGTAAAAAGAGATGGGTTAGGTCAAATACACATATAAAACCTTTAAATGATAAGTAAAAGGGAATTTTTAAGTTAAAGTAAAATTGGGTCTCCATTAAAATGCAAAATAATGTAGTGTTTTGCTTCTTCCTCCTTCTAATTTGAATTTTGCACCTAGAAACAATAGAATTAAATCAATATTTAAGAATAAAAAAGATGGAAATGTAGAAGACATTAAAACTAAAACTAACTAATTTAGAAATGAACTATTATCTTATTTAACACCTTGTGGGCATAAAATTGAACGAAACAGAAAACATGAAAACATAAGCTAAAAATTTAATTCTAGTTTCACAAGTCCCAGCTCGACTTCCTAACTTGTTCTACTCATCGAGAGATTTTTCAATATGATTTTGCATATTGAACGAGTAAAAAATCCTTCATAGAATGGCTTGAGTCGATATCCATTGACCTTGAATATTTTCCTACATTCTAAACTTCTAATTTCAATAACTCCATGGGGAAAAATCCTTGTAATCTCAAATGGACCTAACCATCTCAAATGTAGCTTCCTAGGAAAGAGTCTTATTCTTGAATTAAACAATAAAACTTTTTATCCAACTTTCAGCTCCTTCCTCCTTAAGTGTTTGTCATGGAACTTTCATGCCTTTTCCTTGTAAATTTTGGAATTCTCGTAGGCATCATTTCTTATTTTTTCCAAGTCCTGTATTTGCAGCTTCCTATGATTTCTAGCTTCATCTATGGACACATTGCATTGTTTGACTGCCCAAATGGCTCTGTGTTCTATCTCAACTGGCAGATGATAAGGCTTGCCATAAACCATTCTGAAAGGTAATATCCCTAATCGTCAAATTAATTCCTATTTTTTACGTAAAAAATTAATAATATTTACAGTAGTGGACGAAGGGTCGATCCTACAAGGACGGGAAGATCCTTTTGATTCTTTGTGAAAAATAAATTGAAAGGAAAATATTTTTGTAATTGGAGAAAAATAAAATAAAAATAAAAGTCAAAATTTTGATTGAAGAAGAATTTATGTTCAAGAATTTTCCTAATCGAAAAACCATAAATAATTCATTGAAAAATCACGATCATTGATTTAGATATGGTTTAATTGTAAAATCACTAAGCTGATTATAGTATGTTGAAATCTGCATCGCACATACCAATTCTTCCTTAATTTGAAGATGGCCAGGAAGCAGCATCTTTACAATTGCCCTAATTCCCAGATATACACGGTAGAATCAGCTTCTCACTCAGTCTTCCAGAAACTACATAAAGAACTAAAAAACCCCACTCAAGTTAACACTTAAGAATCAACTCCGCCATGTTCAAACTAGATTACTGAAATTCACAAAATAATTAAACCTTGATTTTATTGAATAATACTTTGATTGCTACTTGAGCAAGTCGAGAGATAATTTTGAATGAACACAACTTGCATAGCAATATATTATAATCAAACACATGAAATGAACTCTTTTTGCACATATTCAAAAATAATAATGGTTCGATGATAAATCGAATTAAGGAGAATAGCGATTTACCATTA
Source organism: Dalechampia spathulata (assembly GCA_948192965.1). NCBI lineage: Eukaryota > Viridiplantae > Streptophyta > Magnoliopsida > Malpighiales > Euphorbiaceae > Dalechampia > Dalechampia spathulata. The sequence goes on along the minus strand of CANYBF010220011.1, from coordinate 7,441 downwards.
GAATTAAAAATATTTAGATCTCATATAACTTGCAATGAATTACTTTGTGTTGCTTCCCATTAGGAATTAAGAAATGTCTAGCCAAGCATCATAGATACAACACAAAAATAAACAATAAAAATAAAGAAAATAATAGATGAAAGAATAATTAAATCAATTTATGAATTCCCTACTTAATTCTGTCTCCCTATAATAGTAATAAATCCACCTATTTATAAAAGTGAGAAAACTAGATGAATTAAATATAAAATAACTAAGATAACATTTCTATCCATTTAAAAACTGATATAATCCTTATTTGAATTTCAAATTTTAAAACTAAAATAGCTCGATCATCAGATATCAGAAGCTTTTGGTCTTCTTGTACCTATAAGCCATGATTATAAGCCTTCTATTTTTGCCTTCTGATCAAAAATAAGGTAAAAATACCTTTTTATCCATCTTTTCTTTTTTTCATTGTTTTTACCTGGAAAATACAAAAACAAGACCAAGTCAACTGTTTTAGCTGAATTACCTGCCTAAAATATATCATTTGCACTATGAATCATACAATTTGATGCTTGATCAGAGGGTCTCTAAAATCTCCTTTTATTCCCTCTCTCATTTGGTTTTTTCCAATCGCTCAAGAAATAGGCAATGATTAATTACAGGCTAGATTGCTATCTCATGGTCATTGGCTTTCTCCTCTTGTTCACCCTTTTCTTCCTTACTAGTTATGATTTCCACCTCTTTCTCTTCATGGGGTTTTGCCTTTCTTCCAACAATGTCAGGAAGGGTTTAGCCACTCCTCAATGTCATAACATTGATACTTTCCCTTGGATTAACTTCTGCCTGTGATGAAAGTTTCCCTTAAGTCTTAATTCTACTCAAAACTATAGCCATCTAAGACATTTGGTTCTCTATATTCTTCATTTTGGTCTCCGTATTTTGTTGGTTTTGAGTTAGGCTTTACTAGAATTAATGAACATCCTGTTGAAAAGCATGAACATTAGTCATCAAGTTTTATACCACATCTTCTTAAGTCATACCTGAAGGTTTTTGTTGGTTTGATTTCTACTAGAAATTTGAATGTTGGTTACCATAATGCAGGTTGGGATTATCTCGCCAGCCTGGGTTATATGTCTTAGGAAACGGGTCAAATTTTCTCTACGATGGTCCTGGAAATCCTCCAATAGCATTTGCTTGTTCCTTAGTGTCCTCTTCTTGAATCAAGGGGCATTAATCATTCGGATGATCTATTTGAGTATAAATTCCATAAGCTCTTGCTGGTTTTATATTTTTTATGAGTTCCTACATAATAGATGTGAGTTGTTTCATTTGATTTTCAAGGCTTGAAACATTTACCTCATGAACCCTCCTAGGTTGCTCTTTTTCAGTGCAAAAAAACTGAGCATTAGCTGCCATTAAGTCAATCAAATTATGAGCTTCCTATGATGTCTTGCTTACAATAGTTTTACCACTCGCAACATCCATCATCTTCCTCTCTATTGGTAATAATCCCTCATAGAAATATTGTATCAATTTATACTATATGATCCCGTGTTATGGGCACGAGGCATATAATCTTTTGAAATGTTCCCAATAGTCATGAAGATTTTCCATGTCTTTCTATCAAGTTAAACATATTTCTTGCTTGATCTGGGTGGCCCTTTTGGCTGGAAAAAATTTATCCAAGAATAACATGGACATCTTGTTCCATATTATGTTTGTTCCAAAAGGCAAGTAGTGCAGCCAATCTTTAACAGCATCTGCAAGAGAAAAGGGAAAAGCAAGAAATCCAAGAAGAAAGATTAGAAAAGAGCAAAAGAAAGTAAAGGAATGGAGAAGAAAGGGCTAAAAAAATGAGTTTGAGGAGGTAGAAGGTTAAAGGATAGAGGGTTAGGAATTGGCTAGGTTAAAAAGAGAGGAAAGGATGAAGTTGAGTAAGGGAAGGAGAGTGAAAATAAGGTTTTTTAAGAGGAGTGAAGTATGGTACATGACTCGTGGATGGAGTACACGAGTCGTGTAGGCTTCGGTGGGAAGAGGAACTCAAATTTTTTTAAAGTTATTGAATCATACATGAGTCATGGACGGCACACATGACTCATGGAAGCCTCGTTAGGTTACAATTTTTTACTTTTTTGAGCTCAATTTTTTGACCAAAATAAATATAACTTGTGTATATGGTACACAACTCGTGTATGCTGCATGAAGACCATGCAATGCAATGTTTAAAACACTAAACCATTTTATAAATGACCTAATCAAACTAGAAATGACAAATGCAAAAGTAGTGACATAAACACTTTAAACAACCTAGAAAAGAACAACTAACTAAAAACAAATGCATGGCACATTAATCAAAATGCAAGTTCCAAGGTATTAAAGTAACTTAAATGTGATAAACACTTAAGATAAAAAAAATTGCACACGGAAAAATGTAACAAGTATGATTAGATGAGATTACATAAATTGGAAATGCAATTATGCAAGATAGATATAAAGTAAATTGAAATTTAAATTAAGGTAAGCTAAGCCTAAACATTCTTATACGTCTAAATATAAAAATGCAGCTATAAGATAAAATTAGTTGAATGTAATGATGTGATTAAGCTATATACCAAACCTAAGCTAAAAATGATTTTAAGCATGCACACTTTTAATTAAGACAAACAAGATGCACATAAAACATTGAAAGACATAGCAAAGTAGGTAAATTATAAGAAACTCACAAGCATTCAAAAACTACTGAAATAACAATGCATATAAGAAACTTACTAAACATAATAAAATAAGTAAAAACAACAAGACAAACATGCAACTCATAAAAACACTTAAGCAAAACATGGTCGGGAAAATGAACCCAAACTTACCATGTTACTTGGTCTCAGAGAAGAAACGTAGTGTTGCGGTCCCCTATTCAATCCCCTCGATGTATGACTTACGTCAATGTCCAATAACCTTGAATGTCCACCTTCGTTATTCTGAAGTTCGAACACACCAAAAGGTAAAACCCATGCCACTGGAAACAGCCCTGACCATCGGCTTCTTAATTTCCCTGGAACTAGCTTCAACCATGAGTTGAATAACACAACTCTCTACCCCTCTGTAAAATTTTTCTCAACGATATACCGATCATGCCAAGCTTTAGTTTTCTCCTTGTAAAGTTTGGCATTCTCATATACAGTGAGGCAAAGTTCATATAGTTCATTCAACTGTAGCTTTCTTTTATTTCCAGCTAGATCAACATATATGTTTAGCTCTATAATCGCCTAGTAAACTCGATGCTCCAACTCAACTGGCAAACGACATGCCTTCCCATACAATAGTCAAAATGGAGTTATGATCATTAAAGTTTTGTAAGCTGTCCGATATGCCCATAGTGCGTCGTCTAGCTTCATACTCCAATCCTTCCAAGAACTACTAACTATTTTCTCTAAAATGTGCTTCAATTCTTGGTTAGAAATTTCTACCTGGCCACTTGTCTGAGGATGATATAGAGTAGTCACCTTGTAAATAACACCATATTTTATCAATAGCTTCTCTAACAGCTTATTGCAGAAATGAGTTCCCCATCACTGATTAATGCCTAAGGAGTACCGAATCAACTAAAAATATACCTCTTCAAGAATCTAATGACTACCATTGCATCATTGGTAGGACTTACCACCACTTCAAACCAGTTGGAGACATAATCCACACACACCAAAATGTAGCGGTTGTGCCTTGAAGATGGAAACGGACCTATGAAATCTATACCCTATACATCAAATAACTCAACTTCTAGGATCCCTTTCAAAGGCATTTCATTCCTCCAGCCTAACTCACTACTCCGCTGACACTTATCATAACATTTTGCAAAGTAATAAGCATCATTGAAAATAATTAGCTAATAAAATCTACTTTGAAGCACCTTGGCAACTTTTTTTTTTCTACCCATATGTTCACCATAAGGCGAAGAATAGTAGGCTATAAAAATGCTACTAAACTCCTCGTCGGGAACACACTAAAGAATTAATCCGTCCACACACTCCTTGAATAGAAATGGCTCATCCCAATAATAGCTTTTGACTATATGCAAGAACTATTTCTTCTATTGCTAACTACATTCTAGTGGAAGAATATCATAGATAAGATAATTCATGATGTCTTCAAACCATGGCATCGAGTCATCTACAGCATACAAATTTTCATCTAGAAACTCTTCTTTGATTTGTGGCACTGCATCATCTAAGCTATCCTCCCCTGTTTTGATTCGGGAAAGATGGTCTGCTACTTTATTCTCTGCCCCTTTTCTGTCCTTGATCTCTACATTAAACTCCTGCAATAAGAGTACCCATCTAATTAACCTCGGCTTGGCAACCTTCTTATTGATGATGTATCTTACTACTGAATGATCTGTATAAACAACTACCTTAGACCCCATCAGATACGATTAAAATTTATCCAAACCAAACACGACCGCTAAGAACTCCTTCTCTATAGTTATGTAGTTGACCTATGCATCATCCAGAGTTCTACTAGCATAGTATCTTGCCCAAAACTCCTCTTATTTTTGACTTAGAATGGCTCCTAAAGCATAATCACTTGCATCACACATCACCTCAAACGGAAGGCTCCAATCTGAGCATTGAACAATTGGAACAAAAATTAAAGCTATTTTCAATCTATTAAATGCACTCAAACATTCATCAGTAAAAACAAAAGGAATATCTTGGAATAGGAGATGAGTGAGAGGCCTTGTTATTTTTGAAAAGTCCCTAATGAACCACCTGTAAAAACCCGCATGCCCTAAAAGACTTTTAATATCCTTAACAGACGGGGCGGTAGCAGCCCCTCAATCATGGTAATTTTTGCCTTATCTACTTCAATCATCCAAGCCAAAACTCAGTGTCCCAAGATAATCCTATCCTGAACCATAAAAAAGACACGTTTCCCAATTCAAAACAAGGTTAGACTCTTGACATCTTTCAAGCACTTTTCTCAGGTTATTTAAACAATCATCAAAAGTATTACCATACATAGTGAAATCATCCATAAATACTTCCATAATATATTCAATGTAGTCAGAGAAAATGGACATCATGCAACGTTGAAATGTAGCTGGTGCATTGCATAGGCCAAATGGCATGCTTTCATAAGCAAATATTCCATAAGAACATGTAAAGGTAGTCTTTTCTTGATCATTGGGGTGAATTGGGATTTAGAAAAATCTCAAGTAACCATCTAAGCAACATATATAAGGATGTTTAGCTAATCTCTCTAGCATTTGATTGATAAAGAGCAATGGAAAATGATCTTTCCTAGTGTTGACCCTGACTTTTCACCCTCATGCAATTTTGAGTTTCTATTGATTCGGCTCGGTATTTGTCACATCCTAGTAGAGACAGTATTTTTATATGTATTTTTTTTATAAATATGTAATAGTGAATGATCAAATATGATGCATGAATGTGATAACTTGCTAATTATGATGAAAGTGCATTATGAATAAAGGAATTTCATATGATATGGAATTTATAGAGAAAATAAATAAAAATGAAAGGATATTTGATAAAGTCAAATTTACAAGAAAGTTGTAAATGATGCCTAAAAAAAATAATTATGGAAGTGGGGGCAATTAACTGGTATTAAGAAGCCATTTGTATTAAACTTTCCTTAAGCAAATATATATATACAGATATATATAAAATATATTTAATAACAAGTTGGCCTTATCTTATTAGCCACTTGTTTCCTTCTCCTTTATCATTTCCCGTTCTGCTTCTTCTTCTTCTTCTTCTTCTTCTTCTTCTTCTTCTTCTTCTTAACTGATAACAATATTTTAGCAATTAAAGGTAAGGATCATGCATAGCTTTCAGATTACATGTTCTTTTTGGTGATTTATATGCTTTACTCATGTTTTCTTTTTCTTCTCTTTTCTTATTCCTGCAAACCTAAACTTTTAAAAGATTATGATCTAAATCAGAGGAAACATGAAGTAAAGAGTATGGTTATTTTCTTTTGTTCCTGATGATATTGATTTGTGTTGATATGATGTAAAAGAAGAAATTGGAGTGAAAGATAAATCATAAAGAAGTTAAAGTATTGAAGAGTTAAATTGATGTTTTGGGTAAGTTTTGGAAGTGATTTGGAGATGATTTGGTTATGATTTTGAGTTAGGAAGCTTAGAAGGTGTTTGGGTGCTTAAATTAAATGGTGACAGCAACAAACTCGAGTCGATTTTGGTCCAACTCGAGTCGAGTTGGCTACTGGAAACCTGACTCATATAGGTAGTAGCAAACTCAAGTCGAGTTGTATGCTGGAAAAGTGAGACCCTTAAAAACAAGAACAAACTCAAGTAGAGTTGAGGTCCACTCGAGTCGAGTTAACTCTTGGAAAGGAAGAATAAGTAAAAATCACATATGAAATAGTGTAATCAAGTCACGTATAGTGATACTCAAGTCGAATTTACCTCTTGAAAGGAATTAAAGGTGATAGTAAAATAGGCAGCAATGTACTCAACTCGAGTGTGAAGCGACTCAGGTCGAGTTCAATTCTGGAAAATGAATTTTAAGTGGTAAAATGATGTCTTATCTTATTAACATGTTAAATACTTGCATGTTAGAGTTCACATGAAGTGTAAGGTTGGAATCTGTATATAAATTGTATTTTTTTTTGAAGTATGGATATTTTGTAATGTTATAGGTGGTGAAGATTTACAAGTACCATCAAAGGGTTTGGATAAGGGGAAGTCCATTGCAGGTTTGTGCTTTCCTTTTCATGACCTTACCACAGGTCTTGAACTGATGGTCATATATTTACATGTTTAGGCTATTCTTGTTATGAACCCATATAGGGTCCTTAAATGATATGATTCATTTGATTACTTGAGATAGCAAAGAATGAGTTTATGTTATAAATGGTATAGTGTGATCATAAATGCATCATTTATGCATCATGTCATGAAACATCCATACATGCAGGCATACAAAGATTATCATGACATGACAGATAAGTTATAAGGTGGAAAAGAGGAAGGAAAGCAGATGTTATAGAAAAAGAAACGTACTGGGTCATAGAGTTAATGGATTCCTTCAAGGAATCATACAGTTAAATGGCCTCCTACGAGAGATGAGGTTCATAGAACCCTACAGTTATATTGATAAATGGCCTCCTTCGGGAGATGAGTACCAGTACCTACAGGGACCCAGTACGAAAAGGAAATGCACGCAAAATTGATAATGAGATAAAAGTATAAAGAAATAGAAGGAGAGTGCATAACATGGTTGCATTCTCAGAGCATACATTGTTATCCACTTATGATGATGTTTTGTATGATGTTTCATGGAGGAAATGAGGTTATAATGTATTGAGAATGGCAAATTGTGGTCACAATGTATTGAGTTATGTATGTGTGTAACAACTGAAGAGTAATCCAAAGAAAGTAAGTTATGCCATTGATATACTATTTTTCATTGGA
>CANYBF010219940.1:0-12474 GCA_948192965.1 Dalechampia spathulata | reverse complement strand
AAATATTCCAATTAATTAACCTAAGTCTATTGATTTAGTGCCAATTAATTAATCCTAAGGGTTTAGGATTAATGGAATTAAGTTTTTGGAGTCTCTAATCACGTTTGACGGCTGACGGCTGCCTCTAGGGATTAGGGTTTTTTGTCTAGAAGTGCGAACCCTTTGCCAAATGGCAAAACTAGGGTTTAATGTGTCTGCCCTAAAGAACATATGCAATCGAGTATGATGTTTATATTCATACTCAATCGACTATGTTCAAACCCTAAAACATAGTCGATCGACTATGAAAGATACCCTAGGCCCTAAAACATAAGCTAAGGCCAAAAAACATATGAACACGCACCAAAAGCATATGCACATGTCCGAAAGGCACCCTGGAACGGCCAAAGTTGGCCCAGAACGGCCTAGAAAACCCTAAATCAACTTGGATTGGCCTGAAGCTAACCCAAACTGACCCAGAGGCATTCCCAAATCGATTCGGATCAAGCCGGTCCAAAATGAGGGTGCGACAATGCCATATACATGATATATGAAAGATGACATGGTATGGGCAAGGCTTTTGTCATGACCTAGAGCAAGGCTTGCAATGTACGGACTAGGGGCCTGCTTGGAGAAAAAATGCAATCTTCTTGAGGGGCTACCTCGAGGAATAAGACAGACTCAAAATGTCACATCCTAAATCGAGCACCCACTTTGCATCCATGAATTGATTGATATGTCTTATTTTATATGTTATAAGTGTGATACTGATATGAAATTATGCCAAAGATGGAAATTATATGATGTGATAAGAGTTTCATGTTATGACGTTGAAATGAAAATTTTGACGAAACTATTGAAAACTGAGCCACTGAATGGAGATAAATTGATGAATTTGGTATTGAAAACACTTTATATGATTAATTAAGTATGTCTAAGATGATTAATTTAACATAAGTTTAATAATATAGAAAAGATAGTATAATAAAATTTGGAATATATTTATGATATCATAAATGAGTAATTATGACGCAAGCATGATGTGTGCATATAAGTATAATTATAATTCTAAAGTATTAGAGAATGAATAGTAATTTATTAATAATGCATTAGTAAAAGTATATGATAATATGTAAATATTAGAAAAGTATAATTGATATTTTTATTTATGATGTCATAATGATATCATAAAATAGTAAGGATGATATCATAAATGTGGTTCTATTGTATTAGGAAATTAATAATTAAGTATTAATAAGGAATTAGTAAAAGTATTAAGACATAGTATTTAAATATATATGACATGTGATGGAAAGATATAATGTAATATTATAATATAAAGAATATGAAATGGATTAAATATTGAATATGTAAGTAAATAAATATATAGATTTATAGAAATAAATAAGTAAATGGAATGTTAGATTAGTATCATATAATGGAAGTGGGATAGGAAAATGTGTTAGTGGAGTTTTAAGTTAATATATTATATTAGAAGTGGGATTAGTAATTATGTTAGTGGTGTAGGAAATTATGTTAGTGGATGGAGAGAGAAGATAAAGTATTATATTTTATTAGTTAGTGGAAAAAGATAGAGGGTTTTTATTATAAAATAAGGTGTATTGGAGTATGTATAGAGTATATAAATACATGCAAATGAGTATTGATTGGTGGAATTTAAATTAGATACATATAATTATAAGGACTAGAAGATAGTATTTGGGGTTGCCCTACACCTTATCCCTTAAGCCATACAAAAATTCCTCTCTTACTCACTCCATATCACTCATTTTTCTTATCTTATCTCTTCCAAAACTGAAACTTATCCTCTTTCCATCTTTCATTCACTTCATTCTTACTTTATTTTTTCATTTCCTTATCTTCCTTAAGTAAAACAAAAGCTACACTCCATTCTTCCTTCATTTCCACTTTAATCTTCATGTAAATTAATAGATATATTCATTTGGAATAAGATTAAGTCAAGATACTTCCATTTCTTCTTATTTTTCTAAGGGTGCACATGTTTTTCTTCATTAAAGCATCAAAATTGAAGCTATTTCCTTAAAGAAGCCTAAGTTCTACAAGTTTTTCTTCTTTGTTTGGCTTTGATTTTCAAGTTTCCAGCAACGTCTTTGAGTATACATCAAGGTTTGACCAAAATACTCTTATTTTCTTTCATTTTCTTAGTGACCAAAACTCCATTTCAATGATACTTAAAGTTCATGGCCGAAACCATGAAGATTCATGAGTTTTACTTTTAACCAAAACCTTTCCTTGATGAATAACTTTGTTTTATGTTTGATCTCACTCTCTAAGGTATATGCATGCTTGATTTAGGTGGAGATCAAGCTTAAGGAGGTGAAAGTGAAAAAGTTCTAAATAGATCCGTGGGTAAAACAAGTGAAAAGTATAATTAAGTTGAGTTTTTGGTTGTTTAATCAAAGGTTAGCCTTGGTGAGTATAAATAAGTAGTAGATCCATTAGATTTATGCATTTTATGTATGATTTATGTTATGGGTGAATTATTTGACATTATTTTGGTAGATTTTGTTGATGATTTGAAGGTTAAAATGGTTAGTGATGTAAAAAGCATGAAATAAAGTGATTAGTGATTATGTAGGTATGTGTCTTGTGATTTCCTTCTTGGCCAAATGTTTCCAAGTAAAATGATAAAGGATTGGTAAGTTAAAATATGATTTAAAGGTATTTATTCAAAATAGAAGGTTAATAGTTAAGAAGATGATAAAAGCTAAGTAATAAGATAAGAAAATTGGATGATTTAAGGCTAAATTTTCTTTTAAAGAAGTTATGAGTTAAACTATGGAAAATTGATTCTGTTAAGTTTGATTTAATTATTTAACTTAAGAATTTAAGTAAAATGGAAGTTTTATAATAATATGTATATATATAAGAAAATGGCATAGTTAAATGATTTGGACATAAGATATGATTTTAAGAAATTTAATAGCTTTTAAATAGAGGCATACGACTAAGTTATGGTTGAGGATTTATATGACTAAATGATTAAGTGAATTAAGTGAATATATGAAGTTAAATGAAATGGTTAATTAATAGTATAATATAAGTTACTTAAGAATGCAATACCAAGTGTTAAAAGGATCTTAATTGGAGTATACGACTATGTTTTATATATGGACCTAAATGATAAATTATTTAAGCATACAAGGTGTTATTGAGAAGATTAATAAGTTAATAAATAAAAGGTATAATATGGTTTTAAATGAGATTTGATTTAGTGGATTAAATTAAGATAACAGTGAGGTATATGTATTTAAATATATGGTTTTAAGGTGATTAAACTTATATGATTGTATTGGATATCTTAGTAAATAAGTTAAAGAATAAATGTCATATATAATGGAATTTATTAAGTAAAATAAAAGGTGAGTGTATAATAAATGGTTATGCTTAAGAATTTGGATAATGAATATATTAAGGTATATAGCATATGAAAGGTGATGGCAAAATAATTGATACTGTAATGTGAAGTGCTAAGTGTATAAGTGATAATCAGTCATAAATATATGTTACTAGATGTGTGATTAAGTATGATAATGACAAGAATATATTAAAGTAAGGTTGATGTTTAAGTTATTAACTGGTTATATGACATAAGTATTATAAGGGGTCAGTTATTAGAAAATTATTAAGTGATATCAAATGCTTTGCTAATAAGTTTTGATATTAAACATTCTTATTATTTGCATGAAATATTATACAAATTTATTAGATAACGGAAGTTAAATATGAAGAGTATTATACTAAGAAACTGTTAAGGACATAAGATCAGGATATTACTAAGTAATTAGAATTATGATGTTAACTAATTTTTATATTATATCTTAATAATGTATGTCATAATACTTTATGTTTTAGCAGTAACTAGTTATTAGCAGAACATAAATATGATTAGTTATAAGAATTTGACTAAGTTATAAATTTTGGATATTAAGTGATCGGTTTTCAAATGATAACAGTCTCGTAAGTTGGTAGTAAGATATTAACTGATTGACAGAATATCAGTATGATATTAATTAAGGAATAAGATAAGAATTTGTTTAAGTAATTTATGCTAGTTCTTTATAAATGGTAGGTGACATGAAATTATCTATCAGGTAACTGATATTAAGGTATCAACTATTTTATTCAAGGATGTAGTGTTAGTTAATTAATAAGGGAATAATTAAGATATAATTATATGATAATTGATTATTTAAGAAATGAATTATTAATGAACAGAGTTTTATAATATATTGGTGAATAGTATGCAGTAGTAAATGATAACATATTTTATTAAGAAATGCTTTGAAGCAGCAAATAAACTAAATGTTAATTAAAATAATTCATATGAGCAAAAGATATCAATATAAATGATAATATGGTTCTTCTATCTAGTGATTTGATACAATAAATAGACTGGACTATTATAAATGATTAATGAGTTTTGAATAGTGGTATATGAATTACAAACATGAAATAATGAATGATTGATTTAGAATATCAATTATTAATTAAAGATGAACATTGCATTATGATTAGGTAATTCAGTGGATAACCTTCACGTACCACCAAAGGATTTAAACAAGGGAAAGGATATTCCAGATTTATGCTAGTTTAATTGGAAGTCTTAGATCATTAAATGATCAAAAGGGTGATGGTATAGTAATGTAATAGCATTACATAATTATTAATGATATAATGATATATATGATTAACATGTCATAAACATCATTGCATAGATTATGAAATATGACATAGCATGACATGGAAAAATAAGGTAGGTGCAAAATAAACAAATGAAAGGAAAATGATTATATGAAAGGTATTGGGTATTATGAAATGGAATTCATATGGAAATAATATGGAAAGATAAAGGATATGAAAATTAATGAAATCATTATGAAGTGGATTTCAATATATTGAATGGAAAGAAAACCCAATATAATGTGCATATATAAAGATAATGATATGATATGAAATGATACATGAAAATACGATGAAGAATGCATAACATGAATGCATTCTCATAAATAAGCATCTTTTATGAAAATATGATATTGATACAATAATTGGTATTATGTTTTTCACTCATGCAAATAAGTTCTAAATTAACATACATACCATATCATTCATATTTATAATTATAATGATAATGATTTGACATTATTAATAATGAAAATGACTTTGATGGAAATAATAATGATATTGAAAATGATATTGATAAGAATAATTAATAAAGATAAAAATGGCATATGATATACATTGAATGATGTAAATGATGCATTCTAGATAATTGATATTATATTTAAACTATTATTATTATATCATGAATATGTTAATGAAATTGTTTCTGATATTGTTTTTACATTAAATGATATACTAGCACCACTGAGTTTTATACTCAGCATTTATCAATTGATAAATGTAGGAATAAGCAAAGCCGGAAAGCAAGAACGTTACTGACAGCAGCTGAACATTTCAAATAAGCTATTAGTAAATGGTTTGGATTTCTTCAGACTTCTATTTCCTCATTAATCGTGCAACTACTAAAATAAGTACTTGGCAGTAATTAAAATTATGATTGATGGTATTTTTAAATAATTATTATTAATTATGATGGTAATGACTTATGACGATCCTTAAATATATAAAGCAATGATGAGTGTATGTTAATAACTTTAATATGGTGGTGCTTTAAACTATGATAGTATGATAACACCTGGGAATGATAATGGATCAGATATAATTGAGGGATCATATGCATGCTATAAATAGTTTTTAAATATATATAAAAAAACTTTCTACACTTAATCATTAATGTATGGAATCCTTTGTAGGATGATTATTGATTTTCTTGAGTAGAGAATTAGTAATCATGCTATGGGAGCATGTTATGCAGTCAAAAGATGTGACACAAAAGAGTTACAAGATGGAGTTACCATCGGATAGTTCTAGATTTGGTTCAAGAGTGCTAAGTCAAACCCTTCAAAGATGGGTTCAGGTGGTGAAGATCTATTCCTTTAGAGTTTCAAGTTTGATTTTACCATTTTAGTCAAGTTAATTACCCTAAGTAGGTGAGCATTCATAAGCATGAAATAAGTATACAACACTGTATAGCATAGCAGCAATCATAATAGATATAGCATGACAAATATAATATGATAATCATGTCATGACATCATGATATGGTAATCATAGCATGTAACATGACATGTGAAATTACATGGCATAAGCACGACATGTGAGATGATATGGTATAGGCATGCCATATGAAATGACATGATATATACATGACATATAAGGCATGTGAAATGACATAGTATAGGCATGACATATGAGATAACATGGCATAGGCATGACATGTGAGATGACATAGTATAAGCATAATATATGAGATGACATAGCATAGGAATGATATATGAGATGACATGGTATAGGCATGACATGTGAGATGACATGACATAAGCATGATATATGAGAAGACATGGCATAGGCATGACATATAAGAAGACATGGTATAGGTATGACATATGAGATGACATGATATAAGCATGATATATGAGATGACATGGCATATGCATAACATACATTATATAGCAATGATAAAATGAACATAGCAACATGAATGAAAAATCAATAGTAATGGCCCGAAGAAAGGGATCGAGGAAGATAGGGATACACGATGAAATAAGGCTAAACCATACATATTAGGGAAAAAAATAGAAGCCTATTCTATTACAAAGAATCTTTGATGATACAAAAATCTGAGATGTTAAGCAACATCTCCTCCACTTAAGAAAAGTCAACCTTGGGCAGCACGAACTAAAAAATACATAAATGAAAATACAAAATAGATAAATAATTATCAATGGTAAATGAAATTTAAGATAGATTGACCAATTCAATACCACGTAAAAGCACGAATCAAGGGTTAAAGTCCAATAAATGTAATGACAATAATCATGAAAACACGATAATAAACACGAGTCGGATAGTGAAAATCATGTAACAATAATAAATTTTAGGCAAAATTAATTAATAGCATAATTGGAAGATTCTAAGATCACATGTGATATCACTTAGAAATAAATCAACACCTAATTAAGCTAATTATGTCAATAGACAAACAAAATCACAATTAAAATGGTATTAATTGAGTAATTAAGCAAAATAAATGATTTAATGGAAAAATCAAAGGAAATTTATCATGGCACAATGAATTAGAGGACTCTAACATCATTCAACTATCAATTAGAGATGTTAAATATATCCAATCAAAGCTAATCACATCAACAATATCAAATTAATAAATTAAATAAGCATTTAACTTGAAAATAAATTTGGAAGCCAAAATTAATGATGTAGAATCAATGTATGAAGAATTCAGATCATTAGATTACTATGAAACCACTAATGCTACTGAAAACTTTAATAATAATTAGAAAATAAGTGAAATCAAGTAAGAAATCATGAAAATTTGATAAATTTGTCATCTATGTGCACCATACATAGATGAATATGTGCATCACATGAGCTATATATGGCACATATAGATGGTTGTATACAGTACATAGCGTGCAAAAATCATAAGAAAACGTATTTTTCAGCAAAAACACGCAATGCAACATAAATCTCAATAGATTTATGACTATAATAAATCATTTAAGCCATGAATAAGCATTGAATGCTATTGTAGCATGCATGATTGAAGTCAATCATCAAAACAAAGCTAAAAATCCACAAACCCATCAAAAAATCAAGGAGAAAATGAAAAGAGAATAAGCATTCTTCACTCACCAAAAGTAATTAGCTTCTGAAACCTTGATTCCAAATGTGATTAAGGATTTAAGTAGGATTAATTAGTCTTTAATCCTAGTTTAATTACTTAATTAAGGGCTCAATTAAGTGTGGAATAAATTTGACAGAGTCTGGGTAGATTTTATGAATTTTGAACCTCTTTTCTATAAATACAAGGCATATATTTATAGGAAAGGGTGATGAGTTGTCAAAGAATTGATAAATAATGTGGGATTCTGGAAAATATGCATGATATGTGCAACATATAGTGCTATATGTGCAGGATATAACCCAAAAAAAGGCTATATGCGCAGTATGTAGTAGTAGATGCCTAGCATGATGTATTTTTAACTTATGTGTACCACCTAATATGAGTGCATTGGGATGTGTGCCATATGTCAAACAAGCATTATTTAGGGCATAAATGCATGATGATACATGAAGTATATTAGATTTGCATGGGAGAAGGCTATGTACAATTCATATATTTTCTGAACATGTGCAGTATGTAGCATTATGTACTCTGCACATTAAAAAATACATGCTATATGCTCCACTTTTCACAAGAAAAATGTAACATGCTTTGCATATCCAAAGCACTCATAGGAGGCTAAAAGGCATGTATGCAAATTGAGGTTAACATCGAGGATCTATACCAAGCTGAATCGAAGAAAACCCAAAGTTACAACACATAGGTGAAAAATCAGGATCTAGAGTTTACCCCTGATTAGGATCATTTTAAAGGAATATAGATATAAGTCATCAAAATAAGACTTAATCACAACATGACTTTTCACAAAAAATAAGAAGAATACCTGATCAATGCTCGTGTCAAGGCTCAATGCTCATGTTAAGGCTTGTAGGATGCTCGTGCTGAGGCTTGCTACTCTACAGGGAAACATAACTTAATTAGAGTGCTTGTGTTGAAGCTTATAACTTCATTAGGAAAGGATTATAATACTCATGTTGAGGCGTATTACTCCATTGAGAGGAAAATGTGGTCCACTACAGATAACTCAGTTAGGATGCTCACATTGAGGCTTACGACCCTACTAGGGAAAAGGATGTAATCCATTGGGGAAACTTTATCAGGATGCTCTTGCTAAGCTCATGACTCCAATAAGGAAGAGAATGTGATCCACTACAGATATTAAGATGTATCACCCAATTCTGACATTCGGAACCCAATGCTTAGGCTGAAACTCATGACTCTACTAAGGAGTGCCCGCTGGGAGCCCGATGCTTAGGGGAGATGATCATTACTAATCATGTGATGTTCATACTGAGGCTGATAACTCTATTTTAGAGGAAGATAAGTAACTAATGCTACCACGATGCTCGATCAAGACCATCAATACTAATTGAGGTAGTGCTCACTTTAGAATTAATAAAGTGATATTACTGATATGAGTGACATATATCTTCATTGACATAGATTATTATCCATATGAAATCTCACTAGCAAGATCATATCCAATGAATTAATACTATACAATTCATTTAGATGTTAACTTTAGACATCTCATGTCATGATGTATGAGAATATACCCCTTAAAGGAAGTATAACATGTACCAATCTATTTGCTTTAATAATATCCATTCTTATCAATACTATGATCATAGATGATTTATATATTGAACATTTGCATATAGAAGAATCTCATTTCATAAACATACTTTATGAATTCTATTATACTGTTTGAATATCATGGAATTCATTATTTAGTTTAATACTCCAAACAATATACATATAATGAAATATAATACTAAATAACGAATAATGCCTTTTATTAAAAAAATAAACATTACATAATTTACATGATGCTCTAGAGCATATACTAACAGCTCATGTGAGGCTTGTGACCCAATTCTGCTATTAGGACCTTGATACTTGGCCGAGGTGATCAATGTTGATTGTGGTAATGCTCATATTAAGGCTTGTGACCCAATTTTACCACTAGGAACCAAATGCTTGGGCAAGGTGATCACTATTGATTGTGGTCAATTGTTGGACTGATGGCTTTGCTGTGAGGCTCAAATATCACCTAAAAACTAAGTTCAAATACCTGCTACCAGGGTTTAGGAGTCAAATGCTTAATCTCTTGATCACTGCTAGATCGAGTGGTCAACTCTAGAACCTAGATGATCAACTGCTGGATTAAGGTTAAACAACTACTAGTTTTAAGATGATCAACTATCAAATTAATGCTCATGCTAATAAATACATGTCTAACATCTCCAAAGATAGCATTCAAAATCTACTACTAGAATGCGACATTATCTGGTTAAAGGCTTGATCGAAACTAATCATTTACTGGATCAATTTTTTATCCATGCTAAAGAAATAGTCTAAAGAAAATACCTGAATTTTTAAGTATCAGTCTATTGTATTCTAATTAATTTTTTGGATTTTTCAAATGTTGTGGGTCATAAAAATTAGACTCATTGGGGAAAAAAGTGCTCTAAAAATTTTAAAATTTTTATGAGAAGCCTAATTTCATAAGTGCATCTTCATGAGCATATAGCACACATTAGTAGAGAGCTCCATAATATCATGTGCATGTTCCACTATATGCTTAAGTTTTTAGTAGCTCTACTAGGGATTGGCTATTTTAGGCATTCATAGACATGAATTTGGCTAGTTTTGGGTGACTCCACTATATACCCCTATCTCTGGAGTAATATATTCCCTCGATCAAAATATCTAACCAGTTCATCTCACAAGGATAAGTGTCACATGCTGTTGGAGAGCCTTGAGTGTCGGCTCTTCTATTTAGGTGAGCATGTTGTCGACTGGCAGCTGGGGGCAGAGGGATGTATAGAGCTTGTTGCAATACCATAAGCCATGTTATAGGTTTCCTATACCGACACAGGCCCAAATATGATCACTGCACTGACTAGCATCCCCAGGTTAGAGTACCTATCAAAATCATCGATGAACTACTAGAATTTTATATAGATGTAGCTACTGGGGCCTATTAAGCTATTTACATGCAGAGGTCAACATGATAGAATGAGTGGGTCTAGCAGCAGACCTGGTACTTTTGGTGGTAAATGTGGACATTATGGTTCATTAGTTGTGGGTAGGTCTTGAGGTAGTAGCACCTTAAAGAGTTAACGTAATGCTACATCTGGAGTGATGCCACCAAGTCCTAAGCTTAGTAGTCTAGATATGCCCCCCGGATATCTACACGTATGATAAGCTAGGTTACCTATATGAGACATCCTTCCCAGTGCCGATAAGAGATAAGATTAAGTACCACTCATGTTAGTAGATGAAGTGCATTAGCATATTATTGATTCTACTAATCTGATATATGCTTGACTTATATAGGTACCTTGGAATGCCATGGCTGATACTGTAAGACTGTTAATGGGATTGTACCGCTATCACAGCTCTAAGATGCAAGATGCCTAGGTCAACACCTGTTATGATTGTGTTTCTTGATGCTTATGCATGGATGCATAAACCTATATAGCTATATGATTATGTTAATGTAGTTAAGCCGACGCTCAGAGTGAGAAGAGTAAGATTGCTATACTTGGATGACTAAGCAGATGGGTAAAGAGATTGTCCAGCTCATAGCATGCTTGGAGCGGTACAACATTGAGGTCCCTAACAGTCTTAGTCCAGATGAGGAGTAGTTAGGAGATGATGATGCTTAGAGCAGACATGATGTCAAATTCCATATGCATGGTATCAAAACTTTATAGCTTATATATTAAGATGTAGAATAGAATAGCATAACCTAGCATAGTATGAAGGATTAGCACACGTAGGCTGTGATGTACGAACATTAAAAACCAGTCGACTACACGAACTCTATATCATTTAGATTTAATAGTGAAAACCAAAATGTTTTCCATAGTTACTCTTTTGCAAAAGTATCATGCTTTATGGTTCTCTGCCAAAACATAACCTGTCTATTTTTCTTTACAAGAATAGACGATGACTTAACAATCACTCTCTACTTTTTGCACCATATCCCACTAATGAGATGACACTGAATGGAGTCTACTAAGTGAGTTTGAACTCTAATATCTAAAGATATTCAGGAAGTCTCCATCAATACTACTTTTCTGCATGCTGTTGTACAGTTCTATAATCTAGCTACCCATGTCTTCTAGTTTGGATACATGGGGTTGTGTCTAATGTATGAGGAGTTTATTGTTATCCCTGATGTCACTTGCAACATTACGATGATGCTAGTTGTCGAACCCTGAATTTTGAGTCTCTCGGGCCGATTGGGATGAACCGGGTGTATTCCGTCTCTGTTTTGCCTTTACGGGCGTTCCTGGTTCACCCTGGTGCGGTTCAGGGTTCGGTTTAGGGTTGTTTTTAGGCTTTTTTGTCATTTTGGGCATCATACCCATTCGGGTATCTTTGGACCCGATTCGGGTATGCAACATACCCGATCGGGTATCTTTGGACCCGATTCGGGTATGCAACATACCCGATCGGGTATGTTGTTTACCCAAATCGCCCTCTTTAACTTACTCGTTCGGGTAAGTTCCCCAGTCTGTTATAATTTGAAATTCTGTTATTTTGGCGGGAGGAAGCTTTTTGTTAGGTTTTTCAAATTTCATTTTCTCTCAATTTTCAAAAGAACGCGATTTTCAACCTTGATTTTCTGCTGGAATTTAATTGAAATTAGTTAGATCTAATTGGAATTAGCT
>CANYBF010219894.1:0-11779 GCA_948192965.1 Dalechampia spathulata | reverse complement strand
CTGAAATGTCCTATGCGTCAGAACATATAGAGGAAGACACAAGGGCCTATACATATAATCAGGATCAATACTGGGACTATATCCTAGTCAAATTGATAAAGATCCAAAATTATAAAATGGTGAAAAGTGAGGGTTAACACTCTCCTTACAAAACAAGTGTAGAGAACTTTATCTTCCCTTAATTCTCTATGCAGTAAAACTTTATGTGCTATATAATTCCCTCATACAAATTTTTAAAATATACAAAAAGGTTATAACCCTTCTTGAGCATAAAATAATTTACAATTGAGCTTTAAGGCTTTAAAATATGGATGTAGAGGACATGTAAATGATGGAAGGTTCATTAATTTTTGGACAAATCCTTAGGGTCCATACCTTCCTCATTTCAAGTTATTATCCTCAAACCTATAAGTTATCCTCTTTCTAGTGTTAATAATTTCATTTACCATGATACTTTATCTTATAAAACTAATTTGCTTTCATTAATCCTGTTGCTTATCAATGTAAAATCCATAGCAAAGATTCTTATTATTCCTTTTAATATGCTTAATAAATGGATTTAACACTTTTATAATTAAAGGGTCTTTTCAATTTGCTCTATGTATGTACCACCTTCTAATGGAAAAGTTGATTTTGAACCCTTATAACGTATTGCAATCTTCCTCATCTTCCTCTAGGTTATATTAGAAATCATTTTGGAAGTTGATCATTTATACAAAGATTGATGTGTTTCTTTCGAGAGCTATAAAGAATTTTCTTCCATCCATGGAAAATCTTTATCGTAGAAAGATAGCCTTTTCACCAAAGTACCCTTTATGTAATTTATAGGTCAAAAACACATAACATATTTTATTTTACCCAACTATGATAGGCCATTTGATTCACAAGTGATATTGGTCTTTTAATATAATCATTTATACCTTTAAATTTTCATGACACGTTTTAGAACATAATTGAGAGGTTTTCCTTATCAAATGACCTAGTTTGCATCCAAAAAATTGCTAATATATGCTAGTAAATATGGAAGAGCAAGAACTTAACAATATTTAATAGAGAACAACCTAATCCTAAGCAAACTATTAAAAAGAGTAATTATGGTCTTTTTGATCCCAGATGCTCCTTTTAGTTACTACTTGGTTGTGATAAATGCTTTAGTTCCAAGAATGATATCTACAATATAATGGACTCCTCCACCTTACTCTTGAATAGAATGCAACGCTAATGTGGCATTCTACCCTAACTTAAGAATGACAAGTCTAGTAGTGTTGCTTCATAATGCCAATGGAGAATTGATTGATGGGTGGGTCTTTACAAGGTTTGCTTAGTTCCCACTCTTAAGCAATTTCTTTAGCTTCCAGAATAGGAATTAGGAATGTTATTACCTTTTTATTAGTAGAATCTTTTAGTCTTGAAAAACTTTATAATTAGGAGATAAAAGCTTTTATTCATGCTCTAAATCATGGATTAGAGGGTCTCTCTTCCTTTTTGTTTCTTTTATTTGTTATAATGGTAACAAGCTAGTTAACTGGGTGAGCAAGCAAGTCATTTCAAGCTCTTTTCCTTTATTATGCATTTGGTATCTAGGTAAATTGTTACCTCTAGATGCTTGATTCTCTTCATATTATTAGTATAATAAGTGTATATATATCTTAAAAAATAAATCAACTATTTTTAATTAAAATAATAGTCTTATATTTATATTATAATTGTCATTATTTTTTAAAGAACTTTTAACTTTTCAGTTTTTATTAAGAGAACGAATGTAGAAAATGAAGAGAATTAAATATTATTTAATAAATCATATTAAATACAATTAAATATAAGAAAATGAAGAGTTAAGATGATAATGATTAAACTCTAATTAATAATAATAAATGTATTAAAGATTATCAAATTACTTATCAAAATTTAATTAAAAAAGAAAAATCACTTACAAATAACATGAATAAATACAAGTAAAAAGTATTCATAAATAATATTATTTAGTGTATTCCTCTAAAATTCATAAGTAAATAATTGATAGTTTTATATGCATATAAAAATAAAAGAATATCTTATATTTATTAATAAATGCTAATCTAGATCCCTTTTTCATTTGCTTAATTTAACAATTTCTATATGACCAAATTTTATTATGTAAAAATTCATATATATATATATATAAAATCTGCGTGCAAGAAAAAAGAATAACATTAAATAAATGCAAATACAATGTACCTAATAAAATTTTGTTATTAGTAACATGAATCTTCACTTAATCAAAATTACAAGAAGAATATTACTTGTAATAATAAAATGCATCATTTACTTCACATATATAGACATAACATAAATCTATGAAAAATTTAAAAGGTCAATTTATCATAAATTAATACTAAATTAGTATATACATAATGCTTCACATGAATATCTTATAAAATAAAAAATACTATTTCTAATTAAAATATTACTCTTATATTTGTATTATAATTATCATTATTTAAAAAAAACTTTTAACTTCATAGTTTTTATTAAGAGAATGAATACAGAAAATGAATAATTGAACTGAATATTACCCTTTATCCTACAAAAATAGACTCACTTCTAATTTTATCAAGATTAAGAAAATATTAATTATTTTACTTGAAAGGATAAATTTAAATATATTTTTCTTATTATATTCTTACTTTAATTATGAAAGAGAATAAAATCATTTCATTATTAATTATGTTTTCAATTTTAAAAATGATTTAAGGAAGGCTATAATAGAGATTTACTTTATTAATCATTTTACTAAAAAAAAAGTGGGCTACAATTTAGGATAATTAAAAAAAAGTGAGCCTATTTTTGTAGAACTAATACGGATGAAGTATTTAATAAATCATATTAAATACAATTAAATATAAGAAAATGAAGAGTATTTAAAAATTATTGAAGTACTTATTAGCATAATTAATTAAAAAAGAAAATTTATTTATAAATAACATGAATAAATACCAAGGAATATTTATTCATAAATAACATTATTAAGTGTATTCTTTTGAAATTCATAAGCAAACAATCAATAGTTTTATGTGCATGTAAAAATAAAATAAAATAAAATATTATATTTATTTATCGATGATAATCTAGATCTCCTTTTTCACTTCCATATCTCAACAATTTTTATGTGATCAAATTCTATTATGTAAAAAATCATACGTATACCAAAAGGCAAATATGAGTGTAAGAAAAAAGAATAATAATAAATTAATTAAATAATAGCACATTTGATAAACTTTTATTGTTAGCAATGTGAATATTCACTTAATCAAAATTGCAAGAAGAATATTGAAAGTGGTAAATTCAATAATATTTTTGGTATTATGAGTTTTTCATGTAACACATTCTAATTCTAACATTCAAATCCACAAAGTGAATTAAGAAACAATAAATATAATATAACAAAATAAATAAATTACTTCATATATATATAGGCATAACATTAAAAAAAATAAGAATTTAAAAGTTCAATTTATAATAAATTAATACTGAATTTTGATACTAAATTAAATTCACAAGTGATCATTGAGCCATTTAATAATCACTAAATGTTAAAAACATAAAATGAAAGGCATATAAATGAACATAAATAAAATGTACAATTTTTTTTCAATAACATTTCAATTTGAGTATTTAATTCCTTGAAAACTTATATTTAAATATCAAATAAAAATATGTAAAGAATATTAAAGGTAAATCAATCTTAATTTATGAGACTACAATTATGAGATGTTAAGAATTTGAAAAATAAAAAGCATGTAAATAAATGTAAAAGAAAATGCATATACTTATGTTTTAATAACATTTTATTTAACTAATATTTTTTATCTTTGAAACAAAAGAATTTTCTAACCTCACCATATATACACTCTATGTGCTAAGAGAATTTCATGTAAGTATCATAACACTATATTGATACAAATATAAAAAAAATAGAAATATTATTAAGGTTTATAAATATAAAATTAGAAATATCTAAACACTTACTAAGGGCTAAGTATTTGAATATCTCTTTTTGGTTTTCTCATTCTAATAATTTCTAAATGTCTAATATTTGTTATGTATCCAATAATATTTGTATCAAAAAATAAATATATAAATGTTAAAAATTGAAATATTTTAAAATTTAACTATACACGTACATGTTGAAACTTTATTGTCATTGATGTGAGTTTGTACTAAATCAAGGGTAGCAAATTCAAAATCATTTTTCTCAATTTTGAATACATCTTTTTCAAGTTTTCATACAATAATAGATATTAGTCTAAATTTTGCATAACCTTTATATTCTTGATAGCAAATAAACAACCTTCAATCAATATTGATTTGTACTTTGTCACATGAATTTTACAAATAGTAGCATGCATAAGTTTCCTATACAATATCAAAAATATTGTTCATTAAAAAAATTACATGAAATGGAATAACTTATGTTTCTCATTAATAAAAATCAAATCCAAACTAATTAGTTCAATATTATTTTTAGTTTCAGAGCTTCCTACAGTCTACATACTTGCATCCTAATAGTCCAATCTTTTCTAGTCATATTAAGATATGAAAGTAAATAATATATCATATGTATTGACTAAATATTCAATGGGTTAAAATGTAATGAAAAATGAATAAATAATTTTCATTATGCACTTAAATATATATATATATATATATATATATATATAATTTAAATAAGCAACAAATAAAAATGAAGCATATATAAAAAGGAATTAATTATTTAAAATTTTATTATGTATTTTATTTTATTTTATTTTAGTACGTGGCATTGTTATACCAACAATCAGAGTTGAAATCTTTGCTTGGCACCAGTAGCACTGCAGATATGGTTTCCAGCCAATATATTGTTTATTTTAAGCATACTTTTAATAATTTATGATATCATTTAAGTAAATAATTATAAAATACCAACAGAAATGAAACGTAATAAAATAAAAAGTAAATATATAAATTGCAGTAAAAAGATAAAATCAGTAAATATAACAAATAAAAATAATACTATAAAATTATACATATAATTTGGTCTCGTTATCATATATAATCTATGATCATATGTTTATCACCCAGATTTAATCAAAGATTAGTGGATCTGACCTTGATCATTCCAAAGTCAATTTTTAAAAGAAATAAAAGAAATATTTGAAAAATCAAGCGGTTGAACTAGTCAATTATTTTTAATAGGTCATTTTGTTAGATCTTAATCTAGAATCATATGAAGATCATCTAGATCTAGACAAAGCTATAAGATCCAACATGGATCATTTTGAAATCAAAAATAAAATAATAATATAGAAGGAAGATGTGTAAGGAATAAGAAGATTTTATTAATATAATAATTTGTTACAATTAAACTTGAAAATATATGAATACAAAAAGTAGAAAGGGAGAAGAAGACGAGGTTAGATGAAGAAAGAAGAAGATAGAAGAGGATGGTGTACTTACAAGATACTCTTTACAACTTGATAAGGTAGGAAAGGGGTAGGCTTAGAGGAGAGGAGAGGAAAGTAGGTAAGAGAGGATATGTAAGAAGGGTTATGAGGTTATGAGAGATATATGATCGGAGGCCCTTTGACTAAAGGAGGAGGTCTTTATTTATAGAAAGGAGAGGAGGAATCTTTACTGTATATGAACAATGCCTTGTCGAACAACTTTTACTATTGATAAATAGTAGTCTATCAAGCACTTCGATAAAAATACAATTTTCTTTTTCTTTTTCTTTTCCTTTTTTCTTTTTTAATTTTTCTTTTTCTCTTTTTAATTGTTCTTTTTCCTTTTTAATTTTTTCTTTTTCTTTCTTTATTTTTCTTTTTTCTCTTTTTTATTTTTATTTTTTATAAATGGTAAAATACTATAACAATCATCCTCATTATTAGGACAATAATTAGAGTCTTCTGATTCTAAGGATGTTGATACAGAGGATGATGAGGATGATGATACTGAGGATGATGATGAGTCTGAAGACGAGTCTTTCTTTCCTCGAGATGTTGTTTTACTTTTTATTGATGATCCTGATGATGTAGCCTTTATTGTCTGTGATACTGAGGGCATAGATTCAGTTGCTTTTATATAAATTACTTTATAGTCCTAAAAAGTCTGAGAGGCTACCAGTAAAGCTGAATAATATGCTTTTTGAGCTTGAAATGTACTCTCTGCTAGTTTTGCTAATGGAGAATTATTTTTACGGAGAGACCATTATTTTACAGTATGGTCAAATGTGTTATTCCTGAACACATTTCACCATTTTATTTTATACAGCTTTACAAGTATTTGTACATTTGTTCCTATCTGATATGATATGTCAAAGTACCACTGGTAAACCCATGGAATATAGAAGTTCATATAGAATAAAAGTAATAGAGGATATTTTTTATCTGATACGGAAGGTTGAAAATGGGTTTTAAAGGATTGATAGGCTATAGTGATATCTGATGATAGTATATTTTCAATATTTCCATATTTGTACCACCATTCTATAAACCATAGGGGGGTAGATTGGTATTTTATAGTTGTGTCAAAGTATACAAGCCATGAATGGGTATATGAAGGGTTTTGGATATAAAAGATTTTAGACGAGGCAACAATATAATCCCAATAGTTATATGAAATGGTTATGGTTTTATACGAGAAAAAACTCATTGCAAACTTTACAGGTTGATATGCTCAGTGTTTCCATTTAGAAAGATTTAAAATTCTTTATATCTTTATTGATGAATACAAAATTATATCTTTATCCTTTGGATCAAAATTATGCTTTATTATAACTAAATCAATTTCTTGTAAAACAGTAAAATAATACTCTTGGGGTTTTGAAAAATTTATTGGTTTAAAAAATCAATTTTTTGGATATACAGATTTTATAATATTATATGAATCATTTGGCATATTATTTTCTATAATAAACTCAGTATCTAAAACATTTTGATGAAATCATTGTGACTTTTTAAGAAAATTTAAAGATACTATTTGAATAGGTTGATTTATTTTTACAAGAGGTTTTAAATCAGTTTTAGATAGGGTTTTAGAAGAGGAAGATTATCCTGTCTCATTTTTTACAAATGGTACAAGAACTTTACCTGATTCTTTGTTCATACTTTACAATACTTGATATAAGTCTGGATGTGTCTATGGTGAGATAGTAGCAGATTGTGCTATCCAGTTTTTTATAATTTGAGCTTTAGAATCATCATCTTCTTGAGCTAGATCAGCCCATGATTTTATCAATTTAGAAGCAAGTGCTATAGGTTTTAGGTTTTCTAAATGGTCAAATAAGGCTTTAGTAAAGGAAGAAGAAGAACTGGTTTTAGATTTTTTAGCTTTATTGGTTTTCTTCTTTTTGTTCCCCATTTTTTCAGTAAAGAAATTTACATGTTAGAAAATCTAGAATACTAATATTTTTACCTTTAATATATTCTATATCAAAATCAAAAATGCTTAATATAGTTTACCATCTAGCAAAATTTTGTTTCAAAGCAAAATTTTTAACATCTTTTTGCAATACTTCTTTAGTAAATTTACAATCAATACGTAATAAGAATTTTTGATTCAACAAGTCAGGTTGAAATTTAGAAATACATAAGATAATACTAAGAATTTCTTTTTTAATTGTAGAATAATTAACTTGAGTATTATTCTAGTGTCCTGAAGTAAATTAGATTAGACATTCTTTATCATTTTTTATTTATTTTAAAATACCTTCATATCTTATATCTGAGACATCAGTTTCTACAATCTTATAAGCTTAGAGATCATGTATATAGAAACAAGGTATAGTTTTCACTAAGGCTCTAATTTATTGAATAATAATAGTATGTATTTTATTCCATGATTCAGGATTTTTCTTTAATCGATTATGTAAAGGTTTTATTAATTTTTTTAAATTTGGATAGAAATCTATAACATAATTCAAACATCTTAGAAATTGTTGTAATTGGGCTTTATTTGTTATTTCATCAGGAAATTTTTCTCCAAAAGATAAATTTCTTCCCATAGGTTCTATAATACCTTGATATATATTATGTCCTAAGAATCTAATTTTAGTTTGAAATAAAGTCATTTTAGTTTTGCTTAAAACTAATCCACTCCTTTTACATAATCATATAGAATGTTTTTAAATGTTTAAAATATTCTTGTATATTGTTACTAAAGATTAAAACATCATCTAGGTAAACAATACAAAATTTTATATAAGGATTAAAAAATATCATTCATTATACGTTGAAATTCTGAAGGTGTATTTTTTAAGCCAAAAGACATAACATTTCATTCATATTGTCCAAAAGGGACAGTAAAAGCAGTTTTATACCTATGTTTAGGGGTATATTTGTATTTGCCAAAATACAGATTTCATATCAAATTTAGAAAATATATTTGCATTATATAGTCTGTTTAATAAATCTTTTTTATTCGGCATAAGGTATCTAATCCATTTTAAAGCTTTGTTTAATGGTTTATAATTTATTACTAATCTAGGTGCTCCTCTTTATATTTATGAAGCTTTATTTACATAAAATGCTACATATGACCAAAGACTCATAGATTTACAGATTAATTTTTTATTTTCTAAATCATTTATTTCTTTTTTACAAAATTCTATCATATCAGGAGACATTTGTATAGGTCTAGCTTTAATTGTTATATCTTTTTCATTAAAATTATCTTCATAGGGTAAATCAATCATATGTTGTTTCATATCCTAAAAAGCATTAGGAAGATTAGAACATAATTTCTTTTCTATGTAATTTTTTAATTGATCTATCCTTATTTTTACCAAGTCTGATTCTAATTGTTTATTTATTCTTTATGTATTTAAGTTATCTTTTAAATTTTTAAGATGTTCTATTTTAGCTTTAATGATAGAATTTATTTCTAAATCATAAACCATATATGATCGTAATAAATTAAGACTTTTCTTTTTAGGTTTTTCTATAAAAAAGATTCTATTTTTTTATTTTTAATTTTAAATCTTATACCATTATCTGTTATATTATATGGTGTAATAACACTCATAAAAGGTGTTCCTAAGATTACCATATGATGTATATTCTTTGATAGTATAAATACAATTTTTAATTTCAAATTATTATTTATAATAGAAGCATATATTTTCCCTATAATTTGTAATTTGGTTTTATTTAATGTAGTTAATCTTTCACTAGTATTTCTACAGAATCTGTTGGGTACTAAACTTGATTTTATATAATTTAAATCAGCTCAAGTATCAAATAATGCTATGGTATCTATAATATAATTTGATGAAAATTTTATTTTTATAGATATTAAGTATTTATGGGAAGTTATTTCATGTAATATATTTATAAAGTTTTTATCTTTTTCTATTATATTAATATCATTTTCTTCTTCTTTATCAAAATAATCATCAGTTTCTATTTTATCTTGTTTATTTGTTAAAGTCTGAATAATTTATGAATCTCTTTGTTGTTTAATTTTTAATTATTTTAGTTCTAATTTTATTTTTTTTATTTATTTTTGTAAATCTCCTATTGTTGGTCTTGTTTTTACTTGCTTATTTTTATGTAATATTGTTGTTAAATCATAAGTTTGTTTTTCAATATACAGTTTTTCATTTATCTTATTATTATTATCATTAAAATCATCTAAGATTTTATTTATAAATTTTTCTTTCATTTTAGGATCCTCTATATGTTTAATTAATTCTAATAAAGACTCTTATTGTTGTTGGTTTGCTATGTTATTAAGCAACGGAAGAAATTTAAAAAATTTTATTTAAATCAGCAAACTAAGAGAAGATCTTTTCATCAAAACACATGAAAACTAAATTAGATATTAGATATGGCATAAGATAGTAAATCTTACATATCAATGCAGTTCTCCTTCGTTCTTGATCTCTATGCCGTTTATGGTTGTAGCAAACCAAAAACCACCAAAGTAGGTAGCCTCCAACAGTATCCACATGAAAATGAGGGAATCCAAGCAAGCAACGATTGCTTCTATCTCCTTTCCTGTGAACTAGCACAGAAAAAGAAGAAACTTATGGTATTTTTCTTCTTCCTCACAATTGCTCTTGTGAAGGCTGAATTCTCCCTTTCCAGAAGGAGGTATGTTTCGGCCAAACGAAGAAAAATGAGTAGATTAACCTAATTTTGAGTTATGACAACATATTTATTGTTGACCCTCACTTTTCACCATCGCATAATTTTGGATTTTTGATGATTCGGCTAGGATTTAGTCCCCGGTATCGATCCCGATTATGCACATAGGCCTCTGTGTCTTCCTTTGTGTGTTCTGGTGCACAGAACATCTAAGAACTGGTGGGGCCCACCATGGCACCTGGCGGGACCCGCCATGTATTCTGAGTATTCTATGCATGCAGAACACCCTTCCCTATTGCCTACATAAGACAAATCACTCGAAATGCAAAGTATTGCATTTTTGGCCCCGGGTACTATTCACCATGAATAGTATACAGGTGGGGCCCACTAAACAGATCCGGGGCCCGCAGTCCCCAATAACCTATTCTGTGTATTATGTACTTACAGAATATATGTTCCAATTGCCTTGCAAAAGGCACCGCGCTTGGCATCACAAATGTCGTCTGTTGGGCCCATTACGCTGTGGGGCCCACCTAGCGGAAACGGGGCTCGCTGCCCCCGTTAACCTATTCTGTGTATTATGTACTTACAGAACACATTTCACACCTGCCTACGCATAGTAGAATACACAGAATGCAAAATATTTCATTTTGGACCTAGGTCATTATTTACTGTGAATAGTATGCAGGCGGGGCCCACTTCCCCGATTAGCCGGTTCAATGTGTTCAGTACTTACAGAATACATTCCGCTGATGCCTTACGCAAGGCACATCTCGTCCCACCCCGAATGCCATGTTTATAGGCTCACCTCGTTGTGGGGCCCGCCAAACAGTAGTGGGGTTCGCTTCCTACTATCGTCCACTTTAATGCATTCTGTACGCACAGAACACACCCTATCTACTGCCTTACTTAAGGTAGAACACTTGGTATGCTATTTGCCACTTTTCGGGCCCCTTTTGTGCTGCGGGGCCCACAAGGGCACTATTCATTATGAATAGTATCTAGATGGGCCCACCACCCGAAGTCACCAATTTGAGTGTTCTTGACACGTAGAACACATTTCCACTAGTGCCTACGTGAGGCACGACCCCCGGCATCCCGTATGCCACATTTTACCCTTAATGGGCCTATTGGGCCCATTAAGCAAAACTCGATGTTCGGGGCAGAATTTGAGAAAACTTATAACTGTAAAGTTTCTCGAAATGTCGTTTGCACTTTCCTAGACATATGGTACACATCCCGCTCCACCCGTATGAGGCGGAGGGCATAGGTCGAAAACGCAACGTGCGTAGCGCATAGCCCTATAGGCTATGCACGTTGCATAGTAAAGACGTTTGGTCGGGAGCCCTTTCGGGACCGAATTTGGAAAAAATTTCTTCTACAAAGTTGTTCCTCACATCGAATAACGCTTATACACTTCACGGCGCATCCCATAAGTGACCACAGTGGGCCGCACGCAAGGGTTTCTAGGCTATATGCGCGTGCATATAGGCCTATGTACGCTGTATATGGACTATGTGCTGTGCACATAGGCCTACATGTGGCATACATGTATGCAAATATGTGCCAAAAATTACAAAATTGCCACCCAAAAATTTGCTCTATAAATATAGAGCTCGGGCAACATTTTCCAGACCCCGAAATTTGCTCTGAGAGCAGCCAAACCTCTGGCAAAA
>CANYBF010219301.1:0-16016 GCA_948192965.1 Dalechampia spathulata | reverse complement strand
AGGTGGATACAGATCTTGGTTTAGTTGGTGTGGATCTTGTTTTTCCGGTGCTCCTAAGGGTGATGCGGCGCCAGAGGATACAGTATTTTGGGTTTGAGAAAAGACCTCGGGAGGAGATGCTCTTTGGGCCATTTTTTTTTTCTACTTTCTTTTAAAAAGCTTTATATATTATCTATTACAAATTTAATATAATTAGTATTTTCTAAACTTTAATAATTTAAATAATCATATTATATAAATTTTAAACAATTATAGGATTCCAATTAAAAAAGTTAAATTATATGTTAAAAATGTATGATATTTTATAAATTAAATAAATACATAATATTTTTTTCCTTCATAAAATTTTATTATAGAAATTAATCATTATAAATTAAAACTATTACTATTAAATTATTAAAATAAAATAAAATTAGTTTTAGTAAATTCATATTATTTAATAAACTTTTATTTTTTTAAAACTAATTATTTATATTAAAAATAATTCATATTTATATTTAATTTTAAATAAAGTTTTTGGATAGAAGTTAGTTGTTTTAAATTAAAATCATTAATATTAAATAATTAAAATAAAAGTAAAATGAGTTTTAATAAATTTAGAAAAATGGTAAAACTATCATTTTACTTGTTCCCTTTCCCTTTTATAATATTAATTAAAAATTTAAATAATAATCAACATATTTTGCTTGACTTATATAACATTAGTTTGAAAATATTAAGATATATATTAACAAGATGAGATATTTTGTAACATTAATAAATATCTTATAAAATATAAAATAATTATTAATTAATAAATACAAATCAAAATTAGTATTTTTAGCTTATTTCTTGCATTGACTTTGAATTCTTCTCTAATCCAAGTTCCTCTTAGCTTCAAAGTAATGATACCTTCAATAGTAATTGTAGAAAAAATATAAATATTCTCAATTAAATTTCACAAATTAACTCCATCATTCTCCAAGAAGGAGGCCTTGTGTAGGATTGACTCTTTAGGTTTTGAGTTACCATTAATTTTTAGCTTTAGAAGATTAATTTTAGTAAGAAAAGAGCACAAACTCTGATACTAATTGAAATCCCAAGTAGGCAACATGCAATTATAGTGGTTCAGCATAACAATTGCATATGTTCACTCTCCTAAGTAGCAACTTAGGGTTCTACTAAAATTTTACAAGATTACACAAATAAATTCTTTAATCAAGAATCTCAACCCTAGTGTTTTATAGATTAACACTTAAATCTTTATAATAGAGTTTAATCTCACAAGATAATACTTTCAATTACAACAACCAAATTCAAATAATTGCTCTCACTAACCCAATACAAAGAAATCAAAATGATGCAATTAATGAATTCAAGTAGACAAGAGTAATTAATGAGAGAGAAGATGTAATAGGTTAAGATTTAAGCTACTTATTTGAAGAAATGATTTTCCAACCTTAAATATGTTTCTCTCAACAAGAATATGTTATTCTAAGCATTAAATGTTAATAGTTCCAATGACTATACGAGTGCTAAAAAATCAAGTTTGAATTTAGGTAGTGGTTGTGGTATGATAGTATATATAAAGTAGTATACCCGTACTAAAACTTTTATCAAAATTGTTAACTTCTTCAAAATGATCCAAAGGTTCATGGTACGCTCATACCAATTTGGTACGACTATATACAACTTAAAATAAAAGAAATCATGCTAAAATGATATATTGATTGTTAACATCAAAATCCTTAATCAATATGGCCAACAATTAGCACTTTCTAAAATTTAATAATTTAGATAATTAGATTATATAAATCCTAAACAATCATATAATTTTAATTGAAAAAGTTAAATCATATGTTAATAATATATTATATTTTGTAACTTTAACAAATATCTCATATTTTTAAAAATAATTATAAGTATTATTTTTCTTCATATAATTTTATTATAAAAATTAATCATTATAAATCAAAACTATTACTATTAAATTATTGAAATAAAATAAAATTAGTTTTATTAAATTTAGATTATTTAATAAACTTTATTCTCTTAAGATTAATTATTTATAATAAAAACAATTCATATTTACATTTAATTTTGAATAGACTTCTTAGATAGAGATGAGTTGTCATAAATTAAAATTATTGTTATTAGATAAATAAAATAAAATTAAAGTTAGTTTTAATAAATTTAAAGAATGGTAAAACCATCATTTCACCTTTTCCTCTCCCCTTTTATAATATTAAATAAAAATTCGAGAAAGATGTGTTGAATCAATCTATTTCACTTGGCTTTTATAATATGAGTTTGAAAATGTAAATCTATACATTAACAATGTGAGATATTTTATAATTTTAATAAATATCTCATAAAATATAAAATAATTATTAATTAATAAATACAAATCAAATTAGTAGTATTTATCTTTAAATAAAATTTATTTAGGTAAAAAATTAGATAATATAATATCAATTATGAAATAGTAAGTAATTAATAAATACAAATAAAATTAGTAGTATTTATCTTTAAATAAAACTTATTTAGGTAAAAATTAGATAATATAATATAAAATATAAAATAATTATTAATTACCAGTGTTTGCCTTTATATAAAATTGGTTTTGATAAAAATTAGATAATATAATATAAAATATAAAATAATTAGTAACTAATAAATAAAATCTTTTAGAAAATAATAAATTTTAAAGAAAATGGTAAAACTATCTTTTCCAATATCCTCCTTCCCTCTTTTAATATACTATAATATAATATAAAATAATATATTAATTATAATTAATAAAATTATTTTGTGCACCAATTTATATTAAATAAAACTTTATTTTATTACTTATATTTATTAGATTATTTTTTATATTTATTTTTCATAAGTTTTAAAAAGTAATATTTATCTTCATATAAATTTTAAAAATTAGTATTTATTTTTAGATTAAAAATGAAAGAGAGGGAAAAGGATAGTAAACTTGTATTTTCACTCTCCCTCCTCTTCTTTTAATATAGTATAATAATAAAAGAATCATAATTTGAAATGATTAAAAAAATATATCTATTAATTTGGGACGAAATAATATATCAAATGAACATGTTAAATACATTACATTTTTCATAAATATCCTGTGTAAACATAAATTTAAAAAATAAATTAACAAAAATTATTACATTTCAATTTAAACATTAATTTGTATATCTTAATAATTATTATATATAAATTTTACTTCTAATGATTTCCTAAATTTAAAATGAGATGCACAATTAAAAACATAATAACTATAAAAATTAATGAAAATTATATAACTATAAATTGATTACAATTAATATAAAAATTTTATGTATGTTAACATTTAATTTGTATCCAATGATGAATATTGATATCAAATTTTTTCAAATCAAAATCTTCTAATTTTTTTTAAAAATTACAATTTCAACTAAATATTTGCATTAAGAGCTTTTCTTGCACAAGATTTTACATAAGCAACTTCTTGAGAATAAAAAATTGCACCAATAACTTTTCATAAAAAAATATTTTTTCACATTGAAAAGTCACGTTCCTTTTAGAACATTTTAAAGTCTTAGTAGCAATTTTAGAAAAGTACCCCTGTGAGATTAGGTTTTATTGTAATAATATAAATAGGCATCAACCATATTAGTTCACAAATAGCCGTTGAATCATATGAAAGAGAGCAAAAGCATAAAAATTACAAGCAACTATCTGATTGTAGGTTTGGGTAATGACATTACGTAGAAGACATAGTAGAAGGAACTTATTGCACATTCTGAAGAAGGAATTGAAATGAAAGTTTCATTATGTTGTCTCGGCAAGCCCAAGTCTTTTGTTTCCATAATCAAAAACAGTATCAAATCATCCCATGAAAATATCTCCCAATATCCTAAATTCATTATATCAATTATGAGTTACAATGAATTAGTGGTTCATGGTATAACAATGAAAGCATTATTATCATATTATATTTGAATTATTATTGGATAAAATTAAGATGAGGATAAATTACCAGGTTGGATTGACATGTGACACATCATAAGGTTAAAAACCACTGATACATTTAACATGAGGACACTTACCAACCTTGATTATATATTGATCACCCACAAAATAAAAAATCATAACCCAAAATCAACTAACATGCTTAGTATATTCACATTGAGAAAGAATCGATTCTTTTATAAAAGTTTTTGAAATCTATTCAAAATGATGAAATGTAAGATTTTTTTTGGAAAAATTTTTAAAAAATGCTTTTTTAAAAGTTTAACTTAGATTTATATTAAATTTACGTTAATCTGTAAAAAAGTTTACTTTATATTTATTTTTAGTAAATATTCATTAATTTTTAAAAATATTTAAAAAAATTCAGTATTTTTTCAAAAAAAATCATTATTTTGTATAAACCTTTAAAAATCATCAAATGTTGTTATAAAACATAAAGCAAAAATCATCATTTTGGTAATTAAACCTTTATGAGAACTTATATTCAAGGATAAACTTACATGCATGTTGGGGGCCTTGACCTCTTACTTTTTTCCCTAGAACCATATACTAATTTGCCATTATACTTTTACTTTTCAATTGCATTAATTAAGATACAAAGATAACATTTTATTTTCCTATTCCTACGATATGTTAAACTTTTAGGTTCTAAACATTGCTCAAGATCACAACTTCCCAAATAGTTCACTTGAAAAATATGATCATCATAAAAAATATTTTATGTACGATTTTGAAAATATACAAAAAAAAACTCACTTAAAATAACTTTTTATACTTTGATGTTCTCTTTTAACTTATAATAAATAAGATTCTTTGATAACACTTTGATGTTCTTTGGTAATGTTAATACAATAAGATTCTTTTTTTGTTAGACTTTGATCATGCAAGCATAATATAAACTTGAAAATAAAGCAATAAAATGTTAAATATTCCTTCTTTTAAGTTGTTAAGTATTCAGTGTTTACATCTAGCATCTTGACTATGCATGATGAGTTTAAATCGAGTTTTAGTTATAAGAATTGTTTATCATTTTTTATAAAAAATTAGTAAATAAATTTAAGTAAGTTTATATGAGTTTAATAAAGTGTTAAATCAGCTTCAACTTTTGTCAAATTAAACTCGGAGTGCACATGGTGTTGATATTTTTGTAATGTAATTCAAATCGACAAAAAAATGTTGTATAATTTTTTTGGTATGTGGGATTTTGGTTAAATGCTTATAAACATCTTGAACAAAAAAATAGAGCATTAACGACAAACCTCTTCTGGAGAAAGATCAAAAGTTTTTTCATCTATGGTGAAGGAAATTGTAGGCATTTTAGAGAGACGGGCACAATCAGCAACCTTGTACGGAATTTGATTACAGAATTGCAAAAAGTATTATATTCGTTAACAGATCCTTAGCAGAAGTAGTTAGCAAAGGAAAATATAATGTATTTATTTTAATAATGATCCCTCAGTTTCACCTCATTAACATGCTTCATAATATGATCTTGTGTCTGATTTTGCCTGAGCTGCTTTTTCATCCAAATAGTTATCATCTCGCCAGCAGTGCGCGTAGCATGTTCAATAATACTAGATGAATTCTGATCAAGCACACTCTTAATTTTCATGCTGTACATGATCATAGATGCACACAAACTTATTAATCGTTAAGCAAACTACTCCCATTACAAATGACATCCAACAAGAAATATCATTGTAAGACTACCCTAACACCAGGGCTTCCATCGTATGCGCATTGTTTAATTTGTGAGCATATTTTATTTGATTGAACCTATCAGCATAAATGGAACCGTGAGTACGCACAACCGCATTTTGGCTTAATTGTTTTTTGGTTGTATTTCTTTTTAATATTTTCTTATGTGTGTTGAGTGCAAATGTGGACATGGGATTGAAAATTATTATGATAATATCTAAAGATAGCAATATAAATTCACCTGAGCTAAAAGCATATCCATGTTGAGCGACAACAGTCTTGCATTCACGGTCCACAAATCCAAATTCTCTAATAGCCTTTTGTATTTCTTCAACTGCGGGCTACAAATAAAGAACATCAAGCATCCCAGTAACCCTTATTTGAGAAATTATAATAAATATGAGATTTTAAGAGTAATCGTTAAATTTATAGCACTATGATTTTAGAGTTAAATTAATAGCACTTTTTTCTTTTATTTATTTTATCCTCTTATGTTTCTCATATTAGATACAAACACTTTCTCATAAAAAGGTGTTCCTTTTTGTAATCCTTGAAGGAAAGAAAATTAGAAGTTTACTTTTAGTATCTATAGATTTTAATTTTAATTATAATGTATAATAGAAAATTAGATACATTATGCCTTTAAATATTAAAACAACAACAAAATATTTGATTGATTATTATTTCTAATTTTTAGTTTAAATTCATAAAATCTAGTTTTTTGTTTTATTATTTTCATCAATTTAAATAAAAATTAGATTTATTTCTTCTAGTTCAATTAAATTAAGATGATTTTCTATCATATGTTTACTGAACCTTTTATTTAACATTATTTGTTATTGCTCAAGACAGATTTTTTATTTGATTGTGGATGAATCTCAACTTGATGGTTTTAAATATATTTCTTTATTAAAAATATTAAAAGATAATACATGATAAAATTTAATTTTATGAATCTAAACATAAACTACTAACCAATAAAATTTTTCTGTTTGATATAATAAAATAATTTATTAATTCGTAAGCAAAATAATGAACAAAAATTAATTTATTAATACATTAAACTTAACTTAAATAAACAGATATTACCTTAATGAAAAAAAAAGTGACATACATAATATTTTCTAAAATTCTTTCCATTGAGCCTTAACATAACACTAATGTTTATATTAACATAAGTATTTTTGAGGACCAATTTTGAAAGTTGAAGATCTTGATTGAGCCAAGATTGAATTAAGGATTAAATAATTGTTAAAGATCAAACGAACTGAAGTTCAAAAACATTGTTCATACCTCCGGCCATACTATCAAAAAATTTCCAGAGTCTGGGAGAGCCTTGGTAACCTCAGCACAATGATCTACATACGAGTAGGCTTAGGTCACTAGAGTCAAATGACACAAAAAAAGTCACAACTCAAATCTTCAAGATATATAGT
Organism: Dalechampia spathulata; assembly: GCA_948192965.1. NCBI lineage: Eukaryota > Viridiplantae > Streptophyta > Magnoliopsida > Malpighiales > Euphorbiaceae > Dalechampia > Dalechampia spathulata. The sequence goes on along the minus strand of CANYBF010219301.1, from coordinate 8,880 downwards.
TTATGTGCTAGCAAAAATTACATCTACATCAATGTGTATTTTTTTATGTTATGTGTGGCATGTTAATTTTTTTCTGATACTATTGATAGCATAGAGAACATACTGATTGGTTTTCCATAGATAAGAATCACCCCCATATCACACTACATAAAATAGATCATCATCAAAAAGTTGGAAGTATATTTATTGGTTTTCGAAACCAAATTAGAGCCCACATAACTGTGATTTAATTGCCTTTGTAACGTTTTGGATCCATGCCACCAAATACAATTTCACCACCATCAGTTTCATTTGCAACACAATTAAGCCAAACGGAACACACTTGGTTTTTTGACAAGGTCTTGTTCGATCATATTGTACCTATAATGCATGCAACTGTAACAGCTCAACATATGCAAAGTATGAAGAAAACAATCTTAGAATTAAATGATGGTATTAAACGCAGACCACAAGGGCATAGCATTTTTAGCAGAATGTTTTTGGAACCCAAGTCCTACGATGCCATCATACTTCGGCGCACTTCCGGGTTCAAACTGCTCATATGCCGCTATAAAATCCTGACGCATAAACAGAAACAAAAACGGTTTGTCAGTATCAGCTCAAGTAGTAACTAAAACAGCAATTAATAATAATAATTATAATTGTAGTAGTAGTAGTAGACAGCACAAAGATAGATAGCTGATCTTTCACTAACAGGTCACCAACTTGTACATTGTCTAAACTATAAACCCCACCCTAGTAATATATGATTTATCAACATAAAATTGTTGACCTTCGGTGCCTGCACAATTAATCATACCAAGAAAATTTGGTTAATATTTTGAATGCTAACTGAATTTGTAGGGATTATTTTAAATTAATTACTAAATTTTAATGTTTTTTTTGTTACTGTATTTTTATTTTTATTTCATCGATAAATTACTCATAAATTTTGATCAAATTTGTTAGCATATGTAACAATCAGAGTTACAATTTTTATCATATCAAACATCATATTTTATTTACATCAATATCATATCATCTTCTTTTATATCAAAATAATATATTTATTTCAAAAAGATCATCGAAGCTTTTTTATCAAAATTTATTACAATAAATAATTAAAAATTAATTTATACATCTTCATAATTTTTAAATAATTTGATTCTTAATTTCAACATAATTAATAATTGAAATAAAGAATTTCATTATAGTTTATTTATTGTTTAATAAATAACATTTTATATGATATTTATGATATTTTCTGTATAATTTAATCAACAATTTAAATTTATTCCTATATATGCATCTAAAAATGTACATTGTAAATTTTTTTGGATAAATATTAAAAAAATTATTTTAACAAATGCTTTTAATATATGTTAGTATTATAGAATTAATATATTATATATATATATATATATATATATATATATATAATCACTTATATCTAAAAGTACGTGTAAGATTTGTACTTTTGATCATAAATTTTTAAAAAAGTAAAAATAAAATTAAGTCACACATTTTGATGAGAATTATTTCATTTCATATTGGATTAAGAATTAATTTTTTTTATTATTTGTATCTTTATTTCATAATTTTTTTGATTAACATTTTTCATGTATATACAAAAATGATTATAAATTTTTTTATTAAATTATAAAAAAATATCATAAATATTAAGCAAAATATCATTTCTTAAACAATAAACAAAATATGATGAAATATTAATTTTAATTATTACTTAGGTTAAAATTATGGGCTTTTTACAAAAATACAGAACAAACTTTGAAAATTTGTGGGAACACAAAAGTTTGATTTTTTTATAAAAATATGAATTTTGAAAAAATATTTTCAAAAATATGAATATTTTAAAAATTTATAGAAAAAAGGATATCATGTACATATAATATACTTAATACATATTGAAAAGATATCATTTCAATATATATTAGGTATTTAATATGTATATTTTGAATATTTAGTATCAAAATTTTTAATTATAATTTTTTAAATATTAATTTAAAATAACATAGATATTTTAATAAGTTTTAATTTAAAAACACATGTTAAATAGAAAATAATGTATTTTATATTAAAAAATAAAAAGCTAAAAATATGAAAAATGCAACTACCGTATTTTAAGAAATAAAAAAGTTAAAGAATTATTTTGGAAAAAAAAGTTAAGGAACCAGCAAATATTTGCATGCATCCCCGTAAAATAGAACTATTTTTTAAAAATCCTGTATTTTCGTAAATAACTCTAAAATTATGTGTAAAATAATGTAAATTATTAATTAAAAATATTAATGTATAAATTAGTTTTTAATTATTCATTATATTAAATTTTGATAAAAAATCTTAGTGATTTTTTGAAATAAGTAACAAATTCAATGACTATTTTGATATAAAATAAGATGATGTGACACTTATATGAATAATGCTATGGTGTTTTATGTAATAAAAATTCTAACTTTGATTACCGGTGAAACAACAATGAAATCCCTGCGGAAATGGCAACACGTACAACGATTTATAGTGGTTCGACACTAACTCTTGCCAATGTCAACTTCTCATAAGTCTCAACTTAGGGTTCCATTCAAATACAATCAATTACAAGAAGGATTCCACAAATGAATCTTAAAGCCCTAGTGTTTTTCAGGCTCATACTCAAACATTTACAATTAATCAACCTAACAAACTCTCAATTACAAATTAATGCCCAAGCATTAGTCACACACCAACCTACAATAGCAAAACCTAATTCTTAGATTGTGGGAATACAATAGAATGAGAGTTTACAAGCTAGAATTCTAATACAACAAATAGAACTTACTTGTAAATGCAGTAGAAAGCTCAAAGGATGCTTGAACAAGAGAAACTAGCCGTTAGACAAAGATAATGTTTTTGTTCTATAAAAAAAAGAGCTGTTAAAAAGGGTTTAAAACCTATTTGCAAAGTCGCGTATGGTCATACCTGTCTTCGTACGCTCGTACCAATTTAAAAATCACTCTAGAAAAATAGGAGGGAAATCAGGTACGATTGTACCAACATTGGTAAGCCTGTGCAAAAAATTTTTTTTTCCTAATAAGCAATTTTCCTGCGAGCAACCATACAGCTGTACCACCCAATGATACGCCTATACCAAAACAGGTTTATTGACAAACCAAATTCTTGTGAGCAATGGTACGCCCGTACCAATCAATGGTATGCCCGTACCATGCTCAAGCAAACAATAATAACTTAGTACGGTCAGCCGTATGGCCGTACCACATATCAACGCAATTTGGTATGCCCGTACCAAAATAGGTACGCCCGTACCACATGAGAAAATATACATAAAAATGGAAAATAATTTAAATTGACTCACACGTGACACACACATCAAAACCTTGGGTCTAACAATCTATCCCTTTTTGATGTTGGCAATTAATTTAAGTTCAATTTGCAAAAACATGTTTAAATGAAATTTTCATTTGAAAAATTTTAGAAATCTCCCCTTTTGTTTTAGAATTCATACCATGAAATTATAAGTGATCAATCAAGCATAAAGGAGAGGAGAAAATTTAGAAATCAGAGTAGATAAACAATATACTTAACATAAATAGAATAATATAATCAAAACATTATCCAATTCAGTCATAATCAGAGCAAATGACAATAAGCAATAAAAGAAATAGACAAAATAAGATAATGAACTGAATAAACATCATATGATAGATATAAACTCAAAAAGATGTTCCGTATAATGAAAAATGAAATCAAAACATCAGAAAACAAAAAACTAACATCTCCATAATCTAATAATCATAAAACATCTCCACCTTTGACAACATCAAAATGATCACTGTAGGTCTTGAGGAGGAGGTGGACTCAGTGGAGGAATAACAAAAGGATCCATCATGACCATGATGGAGTGGAGAGTCTCAGAAGTAGAAGTTTGGAAGTCGTGAAAATTAGCAACATGCTGAGCAAGTTGTTGACCAAAAGAATCTGACTGCTGAGTGAGGTATCTGAGCTGCTGATCAATCTGGTCAAAGCGGCACTAAAAAATATCCAAGCAATCGAGTCGAGCAATGATAACAACAAGCTGCTGAGAGATAGAATTAGAAGAAGCAACAATAGCTAGAGCAGTGGAGGAAGTAGTAGTTAGAGCGGGAGGATCAAGAATAGCAGCAGATGAAGAAGATCCACCCAAGAAGTGACACTGTCATTTGTGGCTAAGAGCCGCTTGGCGTGTGGCATCGGTGGAAGGATCAAAAGGGTCAAGCCACTCTGCAGGTATGTCATCTCGAAGTGGAACCTGTAGGCGCTGACAGACTGCTATAGCATATCGACCGTAGAGAGAGATAGTATCATTGGGAAGGCCCAATGACTGAAGATGATCGAGTCATCGAGAAATATACTTAGGTGTATGATAAACTCACCATTAAAAGTCCGCTCAAAGAGCATAGAGAGTTCAATGAACAAAAGGTCAAGATTAGGACCTTTCGGTCAAGGTGAAGGGTGAATGGTAGGAAAGGCGTGCAGCTCTTGGAAAATGTGATGAATGATAGGTCCAAACAGAATAGCCCTACCAGGCTGCTTCTGAACGCCGACCTTATGGAGAGAGGTCTGAAGCCAGCGTCCAGACTGAACAGGGGTACCCGTGACCATGTAGTAAAGAAAGAAAAGGTCAGGGCTCATAATAGTGTCATTAGACTCAGATCTCCCAAAAATAAGATAGGAGATCAGTCTATAATAATAGAAGAGAGCAGGAGACTTGAAGGGAGGAAAGAGGTGTCGAGGGTGATATCCCTCTAGAAAGAATGGCCATCAAAGACCACAGATTTGGCATTCGAGATGCCATTAGTGTGGAAACCAAAGAGAGCATTAAACTCAAAAGTAGAAAGAGAATGATGTCTCCTGAAGAGTTAAAAGATGCAAGCAAAAGAGGTAGATAAAGAAAATGTCTGTAGCTTTAGAGTTCTTACAGACTTTTTCCTTGTTTACTTCTTTTGCTTGTACCTTTAGACGCTTCAGGAGACATCATTCTCTTTCTGATTTCAAGTTTGATGCTCTCTTTGGTTTTCATACTGATGGCATTTCGAATGCCAAATCTGTAGTCTTTGATCACAATTCTTTTTGTAGGAATATCACCCTTGACACCTCTTTCTGCCCTTCTATGCCTTCCCGTACGCCCGTACGACACCCAAAAAACGTCTCCAAAATGATTTTAAAATATCACGTACGGCCGCACCATAAAGTGGTACGCCTGTACCAAACTTTCTGAATATTTTTCCACTTCGTACGGCCTCTTTGCACGCCCGTACAGCTTATGAAACCAAACGGTACGCCTGTAACACTTCTTGTATGCTCGTACTACACCAAAAACACTGATAAACAAAATTCATGAGAGCTCCGGTACAGCCGTACCATATATTAGTACGCCCGAATAAAGCTTAAAACACTCAAAACTGTAATATTTTTCATAAAACTTTATTTGTCTAACATCAAAACTAAAATCAATGACTCCCAAGGTCCAACAAAAAATAAGAATATAGTGATCAATAAGAAAAAACTTAAAATTTGATGAATAATTGAAACAATTCTTATAATTCAATTATCATTCAAAATGTTAACAAAAAAGCTTCAATATACCATCGATCGTTAATTATGTGACCTACATTTTCATGAAAGAAGCAGGACTAATCATTCTACAAGTAACCGAGTAGCCAGCACTGTGGTTTGCAAATGGTACATCAATTTCAAACAATCGAAGTCTATGATTATATTAAATGTACGAACGAGGGACAAGAAAAGGAAAAATAACTCACCATAACTCTTCTATGATTTTATTATAAAATAGTAAATTAGTAATAACATAAATATATATATATATAATTTGTTATAAATGAGATATTAATAAATTAAATTAATAAAAGTTGCATTTTTTTATTTAATATCATTTAATAAATAATAAAAAAGAAAGATTCTCTTTTATTTTTCTTTAAGAGAAAGAAATATTTTTTTTTATTTTTTTTTTCAGAAAGAAGCTAGCCATTTTATCAATAGGTACTTGATTGGTTTCAATGACACTTTATGGCCGAGACAAGCACACTACAAGATAATGAAAAATCATGAAATGAATGTCTTCTGAAATAAATGAAATATTTATATTACCCACATAAAAAATGAAACTCACACTGCTGCAATTGGCTCCCGGGACCTAAAAAGTAGAGCTATCGGTGTTGAATAGTACGGCAAAATTTTACGGAGTGCTAATCCCAATCTTACTATAGTAAATTGTACTACAAACATTCTTTATCATTGGCACAGTATCAGGATCCTCAGGGCCATCAACATTGCTTCGTGGATCATACCTTCTCGAATAAGGTGTCCAGGCCTTTGTATTTTCAAATTCAAGCCAAGCAGTAAGTCGACTGGTTTTGTCTAATTTCTTCTATTCCAGACCGATTCTAACTAATCCATCATTGGGTGCTGACTAAACAGATGAAAGCAAAAAGTTGGAAAGAAACAAAAATGATACTAGTGGTTTGATGTTGCCGTTATGTTAACTTGCAATATCAGATTTAACTTCAGCATGGAATAAGCATTTAATGCACAAAATAATAAGTGACATATACTATGATCAATCGATGAAGGATAGTCATAGAGAAGAAGATAAACTAACTGGTTATGTGGAAGAGAAGTTAGTAGAAAGTTTCTGATAGAGGAGAAACAATATATGGTGTATATATCATAGCAAGGAACTTGTCACATTTATCACATTAACACCCACAATGGCCATCGAAGAAACCATTTTCTTTCTATTATAGTTATAACAAAACACGCATCATGTTTTTGTAGCTCAAGCATGCAAGGTTACTTCTGAATAAAGCATGCATTTCACTTCCATTTCCATGCCACATCTTGAATGTATATATTTCCCTACAAATTCTAGCTTCCTTGACATGAAAGTTTTGAAATTTGGGATACGGACTCGAGCTAAGTCCAATGTTTTTCTTCACAAAAAGAATATTTATGAAACTTTTTAATTAAATAATCTAATACGAAGTTATATTCTATTTGGCACGAAGCTCTAGCTTCCTTAATATGGAAGTTTTGAGATTTGGGATATGGAGTCAAGCTAAGTCCAATAAGAAAAACAAATTATGTGTTTTTCTTCATAAAAAGAATATTTATGAAACTTTTTTAATTAAATAATCTAATATGAAGTTGTATTTTGTTTGACATGAATTTACGAAAATCATTTATGAGCGTGCTATAGGAGCAAGTTCTCAATGAATGTACTAGTGATTGTCAGTTTCCAAGCTTCTTTTATAATTCACTTAGATGTGATAAATAACTCTATTAAAAGCTTGAGGAAAATAACAAAAATAAGCTGAGAAAAACTTGAACAATTAAATTAAGAAATTAAGATGAACTCATGGATAAGAATATTAGTATAGAATAAATCAAATTAAAAAGAAAAGTTATCATGGATCATTAATAGTAATGCAAATTTGCATTGATGAATGTGATGTATACATAAGAATTGAAAACAAAAAATGCTTCAGGAATTCCAATTAAATGAATTCCAATTAAAGGAAACGAAATTATGCTATTATTGGTTTGAGTGTTTCAAAGAGTTTTGGTTTTTCCCATGTATTCTACTTGATTTATTGAGTCTGATTGATGATCCCTTTCCGCATGTAATTATTTCATATTTATTTCCATTTGCCTCAAAAAACTGCCTCTTAATTGCCTCTTAACTTCTAATCATTACGAAGTGAGCATTCAATAGAGCAAAATTGTAACTAATAAATTGAGAAAGAAATAATGAAGATAAATAAGACACAGATCTTATATGGAAAATGATCACATGTTTTCATGTTGCTTTTACTTAATCATTTCATATACATTTTAAGTGTTTTGTTTTAGTTTTATTTAAGTTTTACTAAGTATTCTATGTGTTTTCATCGTTTTACTAATTTTGTTTGTGAGAAATCCCAAATTATCAATTTGAGGACAATTTAAGAGAATTTGCAGGAAAAACAGAAGAAAATTGGCTAAGTAAGAAGAGAAATAACATTCAAAGCAAAAGCATGACTCGTGATCCAACGCACGAGTCGTTACAGAAGAAAGATCAAAGAAGAAAATGCAATGCACGACTCGAGATAGTCAAAGCGCGAGTCGTTACATTAAGAGAAAGGAGATGAGCTAAGGCAAGAGTGAAATGTACGACTCGTGAAGGATGTCACGAGTCGTTACAGAAACTTTTGGAGGAGAAAAGCAAAGAAGAACACGACTCGTGAAGCCAGTCACGAGTCATTACAGAAACTTTTGGAAGAAAAAGAGAAAAGAAGAACACCACTCGTGAAGCCAATCACGAGTAGTTACAGCAACAATTAGAGAAGAAACGGAAGAAGGACATGACTCGTGAAGGCCATCACGAGTCGTTACAGGAACTTTTTAAGAAGAAATAGAAGAAGAGCACGACTCGTGACATCAAGCACGAGTCGTGATAGAAGATCGACTGAAGGGAAGCACGCCTAAAAGATTAAAGCATGAGTCGTGACGTGCAATGCATGAGTCATGACAAGTCATGACACTTGGGAAAAGACGTGATTTTTCATCCATAGAACTGCCAATTCAACGGATCCTTTTGCCAAGCAACACAATGTTTTAGAATAGTCACTTTTTTTTATTATAAATAAGCCTTAAAGGTCAATGTAAAACATATAGTGGATCAATAGAGGAAATGATGGAAGAGTGACATTTCTATTCTTCCCTATCAAGGGATAGTGGAACTATGGAAGAGTGACACTTCTATTTTCCTTATCAAATTTACTTTCTTGTTTTATTTTATTTTATAATGCAATTTCTTTTTATGTTATGTTTTTATTATTTATTTCATTT
>CANYBF010219249.1:0-10474 GCA_948192965.1 Dalechampia spathulata | reverse complement strand
CCACATGAATACATATATACTCATTCGCATACATTCATACACATACCAATACAGTCACGTATACACATCCACATATAGATACGTGCACATACATCCCTAGGTATCTCTATACGTATAACTCCTAGGGTCTCTATCGTGGGTATAACAGTAAGTAAGTAAAGAAGTAAAATGACTTAAAGATAAGAAGGTGAAATAATGGTAAGAAATATAGGATTTGAGATCATCATCACCAAATCAGGATAACCGTCATGCGCTTATTACTACCCAAGATATCCTCCAACATTGATAACCCTCTCTCGAGGTGAAACCAACTAAACTCCTTACTAATCTTGGATTCACTTAGTCACTGTCATGGTCCTCTAATTAGGGAAGCTAATAATCAATCATACAGGAATTAGGAACATGTAGATCTCTTATACATGTCTACTTAACCAGAATGAATAAGCATTCCACAATCTAACTCTCATTGTGATCACAGAGCATAAGAAATCATTGAGAAAACTAACCTTTAGAATTGAACATCTCTCAATGAACAAGCATTCCACAATCCAACTCTCATTGAAATTGTAAAGCAGAGATTTTGTTTCTACAACCAATCTTTGAATTTAAACATTCATAGTAATATTCAAAGAAGCACAATTAGTCATCCCAAAATGGGATTTCATAAATCAAACCCTACTAAAAAGTATTTAGCCACTCATAGCTTATAGCAAGAATATAAGAAAAATGGAGAATACCAAGAACAAAAGAAAACCTTATACAGTAGACTACCCAAAATCCTATATATCTCTCCCCCCTCTGCTGGTGAATGGTCTTCCCCTTTAAATCTTGAGTGGAGGTCACCCTTGCCCCTTCTTGGATTTTTGTCCATTTCTTTGCCCATCATTCCTTTATGATATGGACTCCATTACCCATTAATGCCCTTTAAGATTTTTTATTTTCTTTCTTCACATGGAATCCATTTTCTCCCCCTTATCTTCTATCAAGTCATCTTCCATTTAACCCAATAATTTCAGCTCTATGATTGTGGAGTTGGAGTCTATGACGTGGACTTTTCCAATAGCTTTCGTCTTGGACTTCGGCCTTGACTCCACGATCGTGGAGTTGGAGTCCACGATCATGGAATTTTCCAATAGGTTTTGGGAAATTCTCCATGAACTCCACAATCGTGGAGTTGGAGTCCACGATCATGGAATTTTCCAGTAGGTTCCTTCCATCTTGGCTCCTCTTCCACGATCGTAGAGTTGAGGTCCACAATCGTAGAGTTGCTTCTTTATGCACAAACTTCTTATTTCTTCTTATTTGCCTTTTTAAAGCTGCATACTTAGCACACACATCAAATTCTACTATAAAAATAATAAAACAAGTAAAAATGTAATGAAATCAATGCACAAACACAACCTCAAACTACTAAAACATAATGCATGATGGCACACATCACCATACAGCATCTGGTACGCCTATACGGATCCTATACAATCAATTCCTTCATTTCTGGCACTTTTTGGTAAAGCTTGTACTCATTTTAGTACGACCGTACGTGATATGGTAAGGCCGTACCAAATTTGGTACGCCCGTGCGTGTTCCTTTTAAGATTTTCTTCTAAAATCCTTATACGGTCGTATGCTTGTCTGGTACGCCTGTACGCAATCAAGAATTCCAAATGTCTGTAAATCATATGGCCATATGTATCACCCATACATGATATGAATTTTCAAGGCATTTTTGGCTCATACGGCCATACACCCAACCCGTACGCCCGTACGCGACCTGAAAAATAGTTTTAAAAGCTTCATTTTTCAGTTTTCAACTCATTTTCACTCAGTTTTCTCTTAAATTTCTCTAAAATTTCCATCGAAATCCTTCCAACTCCATTTACCTGCATTCCATTCCCCTTATTATGGTTTGAATCTCATTATTTCACTTATTTCATTTCAATTTTTAATGTTTTATTGCCTTTTGATTCAGTTTTTTACATTTTCATTTTTTGCTCATTTTAGGCTATTTTAGCTCTAGGTTCTTTAGAGTTTAGTGCTTAGAATTGTGTTTAGAACTTGCGTATCAAATTTTATTGATTTCCATGCAGGTTCAGTTTTTTGGTTTTTTAAAAACTTGTCGTTATTCTGTCGAATTTTTTATAAAATTCTATTTTTACCCTTTTACTTATTTTTCTTACTATTTTTACCTATGTTTGCTCCTGCTGATCGCAGTGGCTCTTCCTCATGGAGAGTCAAACGCACAGTTCCTTTCAGTTCTTGCCCTTGTGGCTCTTCATCTGCTGCTTCAACTGTCAGGATCTCTATTCTGAGTGAGAAAGTTTTCTCTCACTCTCGATTTACGTGTCATCCTACACTCCACCAGACCAATTTGGAAGATGAGGTTCTGGGTTTTTTGGCCAATGTACATTAGTCAAATTTTGCATTTATCCCTAACCATTTCATCCAGTCTGTAGCTTTAGAGTTCCTACAGACATTTTCTTTATCTACCTCCTTTTCTTGTACTTTTCGTCTCTTTCACAGACATCATTCTCTTTTTGCTTCTAAGTTTGATGCTCTGTTTGGATTTCCCATTAATGGCATCTCAAATGCCAAATCCATGGTTTTTGACTGCAACTCTTTTTGGAGGGATATCGCCCTCAACACTACTTTCCGACCTTCTCGACAGAAGGCTTCTATCCGTAAATCCCCAGCTCTCTTCTATTATCATAGAATGATCTCCTATCTTATCTTTAAGAGATCATATTCTAATGACACTATCACAGGCCCTAACCTTATTTTCTTGTACTGCATGGTCACGGGTACTCCGATCCAATCTAGACGTTGGCTTCAGACTCTTTTTATGAGGTCAGCATCCAGAAGCAGCCTGGTAGAGCTATACTCTTTGGTCCTATCATCCATCACATCTACCATTAGCTGTAGGCCTTTCCCCCTATCTGCCCTTCTCCAGGAACCCGTGGTCCTAACCTCGATCTCTCGTTCATTGAGCACTATATACTCCTTGAACGCACTGCTAATGATGCTTTTGTCATCCACTTTGAGTATATCAGTAGGCGACTTGATCACCTTTGATCATTAGAGCTTCCCAATGATACTATCACTCTATATGGTTGACGAGTCGTAGAGGTTCTTTAGTGCTTGCAGGTTCCACTGCCAGATCTTGCAGAGTGGCGTGACCAGTCGAATCCCTCTGCTGATGCCTCATATCAGGCGGCTCTTAGCTGCAAACGTCAGCGACACTTTACAGGTGGATCCTCTTCTTCGACTGCTGTTCCTGATTCTATAGATCCAGCTGCCACTACTACTGATCCTAGTGCTGCTGCTGTTACTTCAGATCCTATTTCTCAGCAGCTTGCCACCATTATTGCTTAACTCAACTACTTAGATACATTTGAGCGTCATTTCGACCATATCGACCAGCAGCTTGGTCATCTCTCGCAGCAGTCTGCTCTTCTTGGTCAGCAGCTTGATTAGCATGTTGCTGACTTTCATGAGTTTCAGACATCCACATCCAAGGCTCTCCACTCTATCAGTGACATGATGGATCCTTTCATCATTCCTCCATCGAGTCCACCCCCTCCTCAGGACCCACAGTGATATAGTGCTTTTAATGTTATCACAGGGGGAGATCTTTTATGATTTTTAGGACTTATTTTTGTTTTTATGTTGATTTTTGATATATTGATGTTATTATTGTATTGAACACCTTTTGGATATTATATATATGATGTTTGTTTAGTATATTTGATTTTTTTGATTATGTTGTATTGTGATTTTCATTGATTTTGTTGATTATGCTTATCTTTTTTTCCTTTCTTTGTGATTGTTTGATAACCTATGGTTATATGGCATGTATTTTAAAATAAGGGGGAGATTTCCAAAATTTTCAAATTAAAATTTCATTTAAATGAGTTTTTGCAAACTAAACTTAAATTGATTACCAATATCAAAAAGGGGGAGATTGTTAGACCCTAGGTTTTGATGTATAAATCATGTGTGAGTCAATTTAAGTTATTTGTAAGTTTTTATTAGAGTTTTTATGTTGGTACAGGCATACCGGTTTTAGTAGGGGCATACCAAATGACTTAGTTGAGTGGTACGACCATATGGCTGACCGTACCTAGTTAGAACTCTTTTATTGAGCTTGGCACAGGCATACTATTGGGTGGTACAGCCGTACATGAGCTCGCAAGAAAATTGGTTTGGTACGGGTGTACCAAGTGATGGTACGACCGTATCACATTTTCCTCTCATTTTTCAACGGTAGAATTTAAATCCATACGGGCGTACATGACTGGTATGATCATATGCAATGTTTAAGAAAGGTTTTAAAATACTTTCTAACGACTATTTTGAGTAAGAACTTCAATATTCTTTGATTCTAACAGCTATTTCCTATAGAGCTTTTATTCCTTTGAGCAGCTATTGTCAATTACAAGTAAGTTAACTTGTATTTTGTGTATTAATCTTTCAAATACATTCTTTCTATTGTATTCCCATTATAAAAGCTAGGGTTTGCTTTTAGTAGGTTAGTGTGTGATTAATGCTTGGGAATTAATTTGTATTTGAAAGATTATAAGATTGATTCTTGTAAAGGTTTGAGTGTAAGCCTTGAAAACACTTGGGTTTAGGATTCATTTGAGGAATCCATGTTATGTAATTGATTGAGATTTAGTGGAACCCTAAGTCAAGACTTAGGAGAAGTGGACATAGGCAAGAGTTTGGCCGAACCACTATAAACCACACACGTATTGCCTTCCGTAAAGAGGATTTTCAGTATCCAATAACATCTGCACCTAAAAAAAATTATAATATTAAAAATTATAATATTTTAAAAATAAACTATAGAAGTAGACCAAAAGAAATATATAAAATGTTTAAAATTGAGATAATTTAAAATTGAATAATACATGTACATAATAAAATTCGATTATCATTGATGCGAGCTTGTACTAAATCAAGGATAATGAATTCAAATCTATTTCTTGTAATTTTCAATACTCCTTTAAGTTTTTGTAAAACAGTAGAAGATAGACACATTATTTTTAATTCACTTGATAATAATTGATAGTACATCAAACTTTGTATAACCTTAACATTTTGTATAATAAATAAACAACCTTTAGTTAACATTAGCTTGTGGTTTGTCACATGAGTCTTGTAAATAGTAACATATATTAGATTTTCCTATACAACATCAATAAAATACTATTAATTTTGTAAACATTATTAAGATTTATAAATATTAAATTATAGATATCAAAATACTTATTAAAGGGTCAGTATTTCAATATCTTTCTTTTTTTTTCATTCCAACAATATTTAAATGTCCAATTTTTGAAATGTATCCAATAATATTTGCACCTAAAAAAATTAAAATATTAAAAATTAAAATATTTTAAAAATAAATTGTAGAAGTAGACCAAAAGGAATATATAAAATGTTTAAAATTGAGATAATTTAAAATTGAATAATACATGTACACAATAAAATTCGATTATCATTGATGTGAGCTTGTACCAAATCAAGGATAATGAATTCAAATCTATTTCTTGCAATTTTCATTCCATAATTATTTTAAAATTAATAGTATTTTATTGATGTTGTATAGGAAAATCTAATATATGTTACTATTCATAAGACTCAAGTGACAAAGCACAAGCTAATATTAACTAAATGTTATTTATTTATTATACAAAATGTCAAGGTTATGCAAACTTTGATGTACTATCAATAAAGATTAACTCCAAATTAATTAGTTCATAATTATTTTTTGTATTAAGAGCTTCTCACATTCTACATACTTCCACCGTAATACTTCAATTATCTTGATTGATATTAGGATCTGAAAGTAAATAATGGATCATATGTATTGACTAAATCTTTAATGGATTGAAATGTAATGAAAAATGAATAAACAATTTCCATTATGCACTTATATATATATATGATAAACATAAACATAAGAGGAATATGAAAGATCATAATTTAATATCCAAGTATTTAAAGATATTAATTATAAAAGATTAAAAGTTTTCACTAAATGAAAAAAGGGAATATAAAAAGGCATAAAACACTATTCTATCATATATAAGATAGGATATAAAGGAGGAATGAAACATAAACATTAGATGAACATCAAAGGTCATAATTTAATCAGCAATTAATTAACAATATTTATTAAATAACATAAAAAGATTTACAGAAATAAATGGATGGAAAAATCAAAAGAGACATGTGGAAGATTAATACGCTACAACTAAAACTATACAAGTAGACCAAGAGGAATATATAAATATTTAAAATTGATATAATTTTCAATTAAATAATACATTTACCTAATAAAACTTGATTATCATTAATGCGAGCCTTTACCAAATCAGGGGTAATGCATATTAAATTTCTCTACAACATTATCCCAAAGAGTGATTTCAAAAGAAATCTCATTATAAATTTATTAAAGATGATAAATATTAATACAAATATAAAAGTGATGCAAGCATTATTAAGATTTATAAATATTAAATTATAAATATCTAAATATTTTCTAATGGATCAGTATTTCAATATCTCTCTTTCTTTCTCATTCCAATAATTTTTAAATGTCCAATTTTTAAAATGTATCCAATAATATCTACACCATAAAAGATTAAAATACTAAAAATTATAATATTTTAAAAATAAACTATAGAAATATACCAAAAAGATTATATAAATGTTTAAAAATGAGATAATTTAAAATTAAATAATACATGTATTTGATAAAACTCGATTATCATTAATGCAAGCTTGTACCAAATCAAGGATAATGAGTTCAAATACATTTCTTACAATTTTTTATACTATTTCTTCAAGTTTTCATAAAATAGTAGAAGATAAGAGTATTATTTTTAATTCACTTGACAATGGTTTATATTACCCCAACCTTTGCACGACCTTGACATTATATATGATAAACAAATAGTCTTTAGTTAACATTGGCTTGTACTTTGTTACATAAGTCTTGTAAATAGTAACATACATCAGATTTTTGTTGGATTTAATAGAGTTATATGGCAGCGGAATAAACAAAACTTTGTTTAAAACATGTGGAAATCAGATCTACATAATCATTCAAGATCTTGATTCCAATCAAAAGATCATGACATAGAGAATAGGAGTAACACTTACTTTGATTTAGTTCTACCTCTTTCTTGTTTTGCAAAAAAGTTGTAGCAAACTCTTTTCAATCCTCAAACTAGGAGATCTCCAAACTACACACACCAAGATCAAGATTTGGATTAGTAAAACTCTTTTACAATAAAACTCTAATCAATAGACTAGTAGATTAGAGAAAGATAGAAGATGAAGATATTGTTTTTCTTTTCTTTTCAAGTGGTTTTCTTCTTAGGATGATGATTGTCACATTTTTCCTAAGAGAAAATGATGTAGAATGGCTGCTCATAACCCTAATCCCATAATATTACATATATATATATATATATATATATATATATATATATGAGCATATTAGGATTAGGGAGGTGTAACCCATGGATCTTACAAGCTCATCTATATTAATCAACTTTAAAAATAAATTCAACCCAAAACATATTTTATTTATGGTATATTTAATAACTAAAAATAAAATTTAATATTATAAATAATATCAAATATTATTTAATAATATTTCATAGTATCATCTTTTAATTTTTAATTCAAATCCTTCCTTGTTTATATGTGACCTCTTAGGCTTTTTAGCAAATTAGCAACATACTATAAATATCATTAAATCTCATCATATGTATTATTGTATATAAGTTAAGAGTAGTGTCTAGTTATACATCATAACTACCCAAATGTTAAGAAATCAGTAGTTTGACTACAACCCTTCCATATCAGATACCATTGTAATAAATTCCTTTCACTTTTCACTATCTCGTTTAGGCTTGAGTATGGATTAAAGTCAACTCCATGCATGATTAAGTAATATTAGATCATGTCATAAACTTGAATCTTCATATACCATAATCTTTATTCCTAAAATACCTCTTATGAATCTTATTCATAAATTGACATTTTTACTCTGGTCAAAGATTCTTGAATTTAAGATTATTACATGGACTATGAGATATAACCCTCATTTGAAATTTGGGTAGTGAATCCTCTATTAATATACAATTATCTTTAACTACTTCATACTATACCCAACCTTCAGGTTATAAACACCCCCTAAAAGAGGTATTATAACAAGGAGTCAAAATATAATATTTTGTAGCTAAGATAACTATGATATTTCAAGTCCAAGGATACTTGCATTGCTGATATGAGTGAGATATGTCTTCATTGACATAGATGTTCCCTCAGCCATCCAACACCTAAAAACATCCTTGAGAGATTCGACCTCTCTGTTCGAGCCTTTTTTTCAAAAAGCTCCCTTAAATAAAGTGCCATGTTATAAGAATCCATATGCTCACACTATTTTTAAAGATCATATTCCATAGCAGCTTGCATGATGCCACAAGCAACTTCGTTATCATCCTTATACTTATTATAACTATGAATTTCCTCTTTAGAGGAATCTGCTATAGGGCTGGGTGGAAAATCTTCATCCAAAACATAGCCTATTTTTTTGCCTCTAAGAATAAATTTTATTTGACAAATACAATCGATGTAATTGGATCCTTTTAGTTTATTTTCGAGTGTACCACGGAGATCGACTTTTATTGTCATCTTAAATCTAAAATAAAAACAAGTATGTTATATTTTACAGCATCATGTTTTAAAAAAATAATTAGGTCTTTAATTAATGTTTTATATCTCCCATTATTTTATTTTGAATTAATAGCCCTCAATTATTAATCCGGGAAAGTCGTGCTTTGCTTTCCTTAGTGGATTAATACCCAATAATAAATAAAAATTAACCTTGGGTATGCCCAACAAGTTATTTTTAATATTAAAGGTAAACATCTCATGTTAATCATATCTTTATATAATTATTTTTCATTAGGCTATCAACTCTAAATACATATGTAATCTTATTAAATATTTCCCTAATCTTGCCTATGGAATTATTCACCTTGAGTATGCTCAACAAATGAATAACCTTATTTAAATCTTACCCATTTAAAAATTTAAAATGTGTTTTATTTCATGTAAGCTTGAGTAAGCTCAACAACTTACATGAAATACAACACTCTCTTTTAATAAATTAAATGGAAGACATATAGATTTAATATTTACTTTTGAGGGTTTTCTTAATTTAAATGGTCTCATCATACATGGTGGGTGTAGTGTAATTTGTACACCCATGCATGGTCCTAGCTTATAAGCATGCATAAGCATTCACATGCATTTCATACATACTATATGTATATATATGATGGTCATGAACTTGAGCATCTATATAGGTCATACCTAGGTAATGCATAAGTTACAACCCCAAAATATTTGAAATAATACTATACTATTACAAAATATATCTTGGAGTGCTCCTTGTATCTTCTAGTAACTTCTTATTCCAATTACTCCTTTATATATCCTATGTAATCTAATTATAGATTTTATAATTAGAAATCCCAAGTTACGTTTACAATAGAATTGAAGATAAGGCAGGACACACAAGTCTTATTTACCAAAAAGGAAATAAAACTTATGCATAAGCTCATTCCATATTGGTCTAAGTTCATAACCACCATCATGCATATCATAAAACCATACATTCTTACATCCATAATGTAATTGTTAAAATATAACCTTTTGTATTGGAATTAATTTGGTTTTGCTTAATTCTCGCATGATGGACTTGCTTGGATATTGCATGTCATATGGAATTTGAAAAATAGTTTTAAGTTGACTAATTTTAAAAATTCCAACTTAAATCACTTTACATATTCATAACTCCAATAAAATTAATTACAATTATATGTGTAACATCCTTTCCATTAAATCTCATTTAATTAAGGATAATTAATTTAAAGTTACCATTTTGATTAAAAAATTTATTTGCATTGATTCTCTTGAATATATTATTTAATCTCATGAAATAAATATTCATCCAGCAATATATTAATCATTTAAACACATTTAAATATCAATATATTCTAATAAATGTCACATCCTGAATTTAATAGTTCATTCTGCATTCATAAATTGATGTTATATTGTGTTTTGTATGTTATTGATATGAAAATGATATGAAATTATGATTATGTTGATAAGTAGATGATAAGAATTAAGTTTAAAGCTCAAAAGAGGAAATTGAAAATTTTACCGAAACCACTGAAATGGACCCTAAACAGCACTAAAATGATGATTTCTATGTTAAAAACATTGAATTTTATTGCATGGTTTTGACTATAGTGCTTGTATTAACTTAAATTAGATATATGCAAATTTTGGAAATTTTGAATTATAAATTAATTATGATGTCATAATTAGGTAATGGTGATGTAAGTGAGTGAAATTAATTATAATTTTTATTGGAAAATGAAAAATGA
>CANYBF010219055.1:0-13003 GCA_948192965.1 Dalechampia spathulata | reverse complement strand
AATAGATCTCCACCACCCAAACCCAATCTCTAAAGGGTTTAACTAGCACTCATGCTATGGGTCGGTTGGACCAATCTAGAACCATCTAGTGGCAACTCCCTTGTGACTCTTTCAAGTTCGTATCATTCCCTAAAGGAACTCCTTAGGAAGACTGTGCTTTCGCTCTAAGTGCGGTCCCCGGTTCGTGACTTTCGCAAGCCTTGCTCTAGGCCCCGGCAGAAACTGGGCGCTCACAAATAATATATATCGTTTGATGCTAACTTTATTTAAATTTCTTTATCTAGCACGTTGATTGATAGGCATCTTTCTAGAAACTTGGACAATTTAGGTTCGACATCTACCACAAACGTTTATTTATTTTTCATTTTTAACTTAGAAAATGGAGAAAAAATATTCAAAAAATGAGTTTACTTAGATTGAATTTTGTAACACCCTCACTTACACTACCATGATAAACGTGCATGTATTCTATGTTTACTTGAACATGCTTGATTGAAAAGTGCATTAAATGCATGAATGACATGATATTTATGTAAATTTTAAAAGATACAGGATGAGAAAAATGATTTTTATTGATGAAAGGCCTATTAAATGTATGGTAGATTGAAAAGAAAGTGAAAAATGGATAAGATGATGAAAAATATACATTATGTGATGGAATGAATCATGAATGAAATTACCATGAGAAATGTGCTACAAAGTGATATAAAGATAAAGTAAGTTCATATGAGAAAGAATAGTTAGTGGAAAAAATAAGAAAAAAATATAAGTATGCATAAATATGTGAAACTTGTGCTTGATGTGTAAAGGATACATATTTTGATTTAATATGTTAAATTATTTTTTATAATGGAATCTATATGAATTATGAGATGTCTTGACATGTTTTATGTGTCATTATATGTTGAAATATAAGTTAAAATGCCTATGTGTGAGTTTAAGAATCATTGGAAATAATGATGAATTAAATGTGAAATGAGGACATAAATGGAATTTTCTAAAATAATAAGGCTATTTAATGAAAATATATCTTATGTATGGAATGTATATATTTGATAATAATGAATGCTATGATTAAATATTATGAAAAAAATGAATATTAAATAATAAAGAGATAAGAAGAATAAGTAAATGAATAAGATTATGCCAAGTGTCTCCATATGATTGGCCTATGTATTATATAAGTCAAAAATAATGGCTATTATTAATTTAAATATAAAGAAAAAGAAATACCATGGAAAATATAAATACTAAGTATAATATGAATACAAGAATTAAAATTAAATAAGAAAATAAATATAAGTTGCCAAGTGTCTTTATATCATTGGTTAATAGAATTAAATTGTCAAAAATGTCTATGAGTATTTATATATATATATATATATATTAGGGTATAGAAAGTTGGATTCTTGGAATTCCTCCTCTTCCTACGTTATCTTCTTCTTCTTCTTCTTTTCCTTAAGTCTTTTACATATGCATATCTAGAAGAAAAAGGCATTTAAGGTAAGAAATTTATGAAAAATTCGGTTTTAAGGTGATTTTTGAGTATTACACACATACTTTTCCTTCTTATTCTATGTTTCTTTATTTGTTTCATGAAGGGATATGTTGATGATGAGCTAATGAGGGTTTTAGATGAATGGATGAATTTTAGTTGATTAATGAAGAGAAAAATGGAGAAGAAGCCGAAATGAATGCAATTTATGGATGCAATTTCATACACCTTGAGTTTTGTTGTATAATAAGTGATGAACCCTAACTCATGCTTCTTATGTACGATCATGTATTTACTACTTTAAGGTGTGAATTATGTGTTTAAGGTGGTTTAAGGTGATGAATAGCATGAAAAAGTAGTTAGAAAATGAAATTATGTTATGGAAGTTGAATTAGTGTATGTTGCCTTCTATTTAATGTATTCGGCCTTTAGTTGGTTCAGGAGTTTATGTGAAAAATTAATTATTTCCTTTCAAATTAAGATATATTAATATGTTATAATGATGATAGAATGATTTTTTTTTGGCCTTGCATAATAATTCTATGTGATAAACAAGTCAACATAAGAAGATAGGGGCAGTAAGCATAGTAATTTGAATGAAATTTGTATAACTTGTCTTTATGTTTTTGTATGAGTATTCTATGTTGTTTAAATGGATTTAAAAACATGTATAACATGAGAATGAATGTGTGAGTTAAGAATGGTATGATTTGAAGCTGATAAGAAGAACTTAGAATGAGTTATAAATGTTTAAAGTTCAATGAAGGATAAATTTCTTAGTGTTGTGCTAAAATGTGTATTTCATGGGATTGTGGTTGGATATTTTTAAAACTAATTCTAAGAGATGTTATTATGATATTAAGCTATTTTTTCATCATAAAATTGAAATTGTTAGAATATCACATAAATAGGTAAAAATTGTGCAAGTTAATGGTAAGCTAAAATTATGCCTTTAAGTGTGTAATATGTAAGATGTTAGCATGTAGGGGCTGTTTGCATGCAAATTAATATATGAAACCTAATATATTAATATGTCTTGTCCTATAAGAGGTAATGGTAAGAATTTACACAAGTTTAAGCATGTGTATTATGAGTTTCATGCAAGTATAGCTAATGTAAGCAAAATGGTGTAAATTGTGATTCATAATTCAAGGCTTATGGCTTTTCCAGTTTTGGCAGCTTTAATGGACGACTTAATTTATATGTTATAGCTTGAATTAAAATTTTTTGATTTTAGTTTATTTTGATATATTGCATGCTTAATTTGGAGGTCAATTGACATTTATTAAGGCTAATATACTAGAATATGTGCAAAATTGTGGCAAATATGATTTTCATGCTTAAATGGGTTACGGTATTTTAATTTTATGCACCATAAATGTATGATTTTAATTACATGGAATACATAAAATGAGACCTAAATGAGTGTAGTCTATCTTGGTAAAAAGAATGCATATGATCAAGGCTCTAAAGGTAAGCTAAAGAACACATTATGCTAAGACATGCACTAGTATGGTGACTATGTCATGTATGCTGTTGATTTCAAGTTACTGACCCATTTGCATCATTTCTAATACTTTAAAAACATGGGATGATATGTGACGATGTGTTTAATGAAGAAGTCTCATGCTTGGTTCACTTAAGAATTTAAAAGAGGTATATAAAGCCTAAATGATTAAGGCATGCCTAAGTGGTAAAAGTAAAGAAACATGAATTTGTAAAATGACCAAATTAATAATAACATATACCAAATGAATAGTGCCCATTTACCATATAAATAGTAACTTGCTTCAACATTTCAGCACCTTAATGAATGACCATTCTAAGCTTCCAAACTTGACGTTATGCATACCGAAACACTATAGATCATTATTTCATATATAAATATACATGAATAAGCATGAAATGGTGATAATGGAATATGATTAAGGCAAGAACATTATAAGTTTCATGAAAGCATTATTGTTTAAATGCTTGATCTATATACCAATATGAATGTGCATGGTTCATATATGCATATATAAGAGAATGTGAAAGTGTTGTATATCATGAAATACATTATGAAATGATGGAATATATCAAATACTAGAAGTACAAATGTAAGAGTCTTACATATTATTATTTTAAATGCTTAAGATAAATGCTTATATGCATACCTATGATGAGCCTACACATACTAAACAACAATAGAATGATCAATTGTTTATGTCATGCATTAATGATGTTAAATGAAAAATAATATGCATATAATAACTACTCTTATGCATGATATGCTTATGTTATGTTATGAAGTGAAATAGTATATACATGCTTGTCATGAATGAAGATTAGATTATGATAATACACCACAAATGAATGAAAAAGGTATAAAATGTGTGTAATGAAATCGTGAAAACATTTTTGTGCTGCAATTAAGTTGATTCCCTACTAGTGGATCAACGAGTAAGCTAAAAGCTTACCTTGATATTAATGTGTACTTACATGTTTTAATTCATTATTTTACTATTCTATAATTACGAATAGTCAATGTTATATTGAAAGTGATTGCCAAAGAGCATAGATCATACGGTTTGATATCACGACCCATTTTATAAGGTTGATAGTTAAAGTATCATGATTACAGAGAATTTAAATGATGATTATCTTCTTCATTTATGATATCATTATGTTATAATTTTGAATGGTGGTTGATATATCGAGAATGATTACCAAATGATATAGATCATGTTTTATGATATCATGACCTATCAAATAAGTTCAACAGGTACAGTGTTATGATCACAACAACATTATGAGATGTTGCACTTTTTATTAATGAATATTCATATGAAAAGGGTTGTAAATAATGAATGTTACTTTTTGAATGTTCTTAAAGATTATAGTTGATACCTTATGATATGATGATCTAATAAATAAGTTCAATTGATGAAAGATCATAGGTATACAGGTATGACATAACATGTATTGGCTTTCTTTATGAAAGTTCATATGATATAAAATGTGAATGAAGACTTTTAATGAAACAATGATGTTGCATCTTATTGTTACACTGTTATAGTACTACAATGTCTTAGTTACCCTGTTTTAATTTTATGATTATACAAATATGGTAACTTACCTATGATATGTTTATGAATTACAAATAGAAGTTATAGTTGGTGATCTAAAGTATCACGACCTACTAGTAAGGGTTAATGTATGATGTTATATAGTAATTGTACTATAATGTGTTATTTATTTTATTTAATGTTTAAAATTATATGAAATGAGTTATGTATAGTATTATATTCTGATGCTTACATATTTTCATCATGGTATCAAAGCATAATGCATACATATGCATCATATCATGTACATTCATACATTCCTACATAAGCATGACATGACATGATAATATGGAGGTATAAGGAAGAGATGGTTATAGAGATTGAACAGAGTTTGTTATTGATACGTACTGGTTCACATAGTTAGATTTCCTTAGGAAATCACAGAGTTGGATTCCTTTATGGAATCATAGAGTTATACATATATATATATGATATGTTCCTACGGGAACTAGAGGTTCCAATACATTGGACCTAGTATGAGATTGTTCACAATCACAGAGGTAAAGGAATTGATACAGGAAAAATAGAAGGAGAGTGTAATTCATCATTACATTCTCAATAGCATATTCCAGCATATGTCACATGTTTTATAGATGGAATTAAAGTGTGGAATGTTACAATTAAAGTGTGGAATGCCATACTATACTTGATTATGAATGTATGATGTTTATATGATAAAGTTCACAGGTAAAGAGTGATATTGGAAATAGGTGACAATGTTTGCTTAATTGTCTAGCTATGTTTATACAATTATTTGAGCTTATGCTCATAAGCAACAATGTTATGCTAAGAGTATGATATTATTCATTGATAACATTTATACGCATATTGTTTATAGAGATATATAGACAGAGATAATAATTTGTATTCCTTATTAAATTATGATTCACTAATGACAAGAATACACGATAGAGTTAAAGTATGACACTTCACAGTACTTACAGGATTTAATTATGATAGATATTGGCATATGTTAAAACAATATAGTATACATATTATGAAACTTGTATTTCTCACAGATATACATGAAAGGTTATAGATTTAATGGATATAGGTGATGTTATATCATAATAAATGAGCTGTTATAGAATTCTAGTGAATATCTTTAATGTTATGGATCTGCAGTGTTTATAAATGATAATTATATGCATAAGTTCAGCAGGACTCACTTTGATGGCAAGGACTATGATTAGTATAATGTTCTTCTATATAGTTATATTATGCAACTAGAGTAATGTATTAAGGTAGTAAATACATGTATGCGATGTGAGTTATGATATTATTAGATATTTTCTTCAAACATGATATATAATATGAATTTTACATGTATCAAGTTTATAAGAAGTAAATTACATATGCTTTTTAGTTACTTGTATATATTGTTTTACAAAGATAGAGTTTTAAAAAAAATTTTACATCCCTTGTAAGATAATCAATGGTTTCCATTTATTCAGAAACTATTCATTATTCTATGGGAGCATGTTGCACAGTGAAGGGTGTGACAAATTTAGGACGTATTAGATCATTTGTAAAACTTTAAGCACTGAACTATTATGATTAAATATGTATTTTATAAAAAAAGATATTATATATAAATATTTTGATTGGTTTGATTTTTTAGCAATGTTTCACTTTGAAAATTAAATCAAACCAAACTGAACTAATAAAAAATTATTAAAATTAAAATTGAAATCAAACCAATAAAAAATTGAATCAAATTAAAATTTTATATTTGATTCGATCAATTTTTTTGATTTTACCAAATAATACTCGCAGCTAGTTAGATGAGAAAAACCCTATTAGAGATTATCAAATAAAAGAGATGATGAACTTTATTTTTCTTTTTGTATAAATATTTCAACTCAATGCAAAAGTAATGAATGTCATTAATTATACAACAATGTCTCAATACACACACTAAGAAAAGGGCTTCATGTTCCTTAAAATAATGAGATAATTACAAAAATATACAAGTTTTTATTTTATGTTTTTAAAAATACAAGATGAAAAGTTAGTTTTTCAAATATATCTAATTTTAACTAAAAATACATTTTTTTTAACTTTTTCACTTTTACCTAATTCTTTTTAATATATCTTTTCTTTAAATTTTCTCCAATTTCTCATATATCTTTTATTACTCTTTTTTTTATCATATCTTATTCTTTTTTTTCTTCTTATCTCATATCCCTTTTATATTTAAATTTTAATCATTAAATATTATATAATTATTAATTTATCATTTTATACTTTAAAAATTATTGATTTATTTTCTTTTTTTTGTATTCCCTTCATCTTTTATTCTTTCATCTGTTGATTTTCTTTTTTTTGTTTATTTTTCTTTTTATCTCCTTAAGTTATTGTGATTGTTTCTTCTTTCTTTTTTTGTTACCTCTTGTTTTTCAAGTTGTTACTACTTCTTCTTCTTTTTTTCACACTTCTTGTTCTTGTTCTTCCTATTCTTCTTCTTTCTTTTCTTAAAATGATTTTAATTATTATTATTTTTCTTTATTGAAATTTTTAATTTTTTAATTTTTTATTATTTAAATTTTTTTATATTTTTACAACTTTAATAATCTTTTATTATATATATATTGACTTTAGTTTTTTATAGTAAATATTTATAAATAAATAAATTTATTTATTTATTTATTTACTAGTATATTCTAGTAATTAAATATGCATCATACAATATTTTATATAACAAAAAAATATATATATATATATAGTATAAACATATTTACTATTATATATCAAGATATATATCAATAAATAATATATTTATATACATATATTTATCAGTATATATAGAATATATTTATTTATCAATATATATTATATACTAGTATGATATAGTATATATTTATTTTCAAATATTTATAACAAAATAAAACCAAAAAATATAATATAATCAATAAATGAAAAAATGAAATATATATTTGCAATTATAATAAATTTTAGAGTTTTTATGTTAAAATCATCTATGAGAATTCATTTAGAAATGAATATATATTTGCAAATAAATTTAATTACTCAAAAGAATGGAACCAAACAAATTAATTTGTTCAAATTGATGAAATTAGGTATTTAGCGTTACAAAAAAAGAAGTTTCAAGGATAAGTTTATGTTTTTTTAAAGTAATTGATTTAAGGTTGTTGTTATTTGATCAAGGTTTCACAATTGTCTTAAATTTTTTAAACCCTTAGTCTCAAGTATGATGAGAAAGTGCTTCCCTCAATCAGCAATGAAGTTTTGAAGGCTATGGTTGCATAGTTAAATATTAATAAGCTTTTGACTAAATTTCATCAAATTTATGAAATTCATATGTACTTACAGATATGGAGAGTAATATATTTGCCTAGAACAAATCTTAGCTTATGAGATAGTTTGTTTTTATTTTTTTACCATAGGTGTTATGACAAACGACTAAATTATGAGTATTTGATATGGTTGTTATATTCCTCTTATAAACTTTTTTGTATTCTTGTTGTATACTTCTTGTATACCAATTATATACTTGTAGTAAACCTTACATATTAGATTTTACATTTGATAAAATATACTATAAATACATGTATATAATTTTGAACTTGTAAAAAATATAATTTTATAAACATTTTATATACCTATCGTATACTTATAGTAAACCCTTATATATCAAATATTACATTTCATAAAATATGATGTAAATATCTGTATCTTTGATATTTGAAATCATATAAAATATAATATTATAAAACTTTTGTAGTCTTATGGTATACTTCTTATATATCTATCATATACTTGTAGTAAACCCTTCCATATCAGGTGTTACGCTTCGTAAAATATGTTGTAAATACTTGTATCTTTGATATTTGAAGTCGTAGAAAATATAATTTTGTAAACCTTTTATATCCCTATTGTATACTTCTTATATCCTTGTTGTATATTTCTTTTATCATAATTGTATACTGTCACATCCTAAATCAAGCACACACTTTGCATTCATAAATTAGTTGAAATGTATTGTTATATATGTTATTGGTGTGTTAATGATATGAAATAATGTTTATGATGTTAAGTATATGATGAGATTAGAGTTTAAAGCTTTAAAGTTGAAATTTGAAATTTTAATGTAAACCACTGAAACGACCCCTGAACAGTGACTAATTGAGGTTTTTGATGTTGAAAACACTTAGTATGATTAATTAAGTAAGCTCAAGATGTTTGTTTTAACATGAATTTGATATATACAAATTTTAGAAAATTTAAATTAAAAATTATTTATGATGTCATAATTGAGTGATGATGATGTAAGCATGATGTAAGCGTATGAATTTAATTATGATTTTTATTAGAAAATGAATAATTATGAATTAATAATGAATTAGTAAGAGTATATAATAAAATGTAAATATTAGAAAAGTATAATTAGTATTTTTAATTATGATGTCATAATGAAGTCATAAATGGCATAAGTGATGTCATAATTAAGTTATTAAGTTAATTAATGTTATGTAAGTAAATAAATAGATAAATGATATTAGAATAAGTTAAATTAGGTTTGAAATAGTATATTAAATTAGTAGTGAGATTGGTATTTGAAAAAGTGTATAGGTATTTAAAAAAGTAGCTTTGGATTTTAGTGTTAGTAGATGGAGAGAGAAGGTAATTATTATATTTTAATTGATTGAGGGGATTAATGGATGGTATTTTAAATAAAATAAATATGTATTAATGAATAAAGAGTGTAGAACTTAAGTCAAATATGTATCCAAGTTTTAAAATACATATAATCATACGTATTAAGGTTTAATGAGATTTGTCTTATATACAACGTGTGTACCCTACGGTTTTGTGCCCTTATCCTAACCTAAATCACTCGTTTTCTCTCTTATCTTATCCTTGGCTGAAATACTCTCCATACTCACCATCTTCTTCTTTCATTTCTTCTCTTATTCAAACATGTTCTTGTTCTTTCTTCATTACAAACACCAAAAATTGTATCATCTTCTTATCATTTTCACTTCATACTTCAAGTCTAATGAAAGATTCATGTGTTTAGTTTAAGTTTGAGGTAAGATATGTTCACTTCCTCCTTGTTTAAGTGGTGACTGAATGCTTTTCTCTTCTTAACTTCAAAACCAAAGCTAATCCTTGAAGAAGTTGAAGTTTTACTAGTTTTTCTTCCTCTTTTGGTTAAGATTTTTCAAGATCCAGCAAGTTATTTGAGTATACATCAAGGTAATATTGAAATACTCATAGTTTTCTTTATTTTCCATCATGACTGAAACCTTTTCTTAATGGATCTTCAAGTTATACTTTAAATCATGAAGATCCATACACTTTTGATAGAAACGGAAACCTATCTTGATGATTTACTTTGTTTATGGTCTGATCTAACTCTTTATAGTACATGCATGTTGATTTAAGGTGAAGATCAAGCTTAAGGAAGTAGAAGTGAGAAGATCCACTTAAATTTGTAACAAAATCCAAAAGAGACATAATTTTAAGTTGAGATTTTTATGGTTTGGCTTAAGGTGAGCCTTGGTGAGTATAAATTAGTGGTAAATTGAGTTTATTTATGAATTTTTGATAAGATTTGAGTCATGGCCAAAGGGTTTCTTGCTGTTTTGGTAGTTTTTAATTGGTGATTTGATACTTAGATGAGTTAGGATTGTAAAGGACATGAAATAAAGTGAGTTAAGGTTGTGTGGGTGTGTGTGCTTTGTGATTTTCACTTTGGCCAAAACCTTCAAGCAACAATTTAATGGTTGGTAAGTTTAAAATATGATGTTAAAGATGATTTACTAAAAACAAAAGGTTAATAGCAAAAAGGATGATGAAATCAAAGCTTAAGATAAGTCAATTTGATGATTTAAGGCTTAATATCATTTTTAAGTGTATATGACTTAAGAGCTATGAATTAAATGATTAAAATTAATTATGATTAAAGTAATTAACTTTTAATTAAGGTTAAAATGAAGTTCTTAATGATGAGTTAATAAATAGCATATGGTATATGAACTTAATTTGACATAAGATAAGTATATTTGATAATTTAAGGCTAAATCTTCATTCTAAGTCTTTAAAAGATAAAAGTTAACGAAAAATGGATTCTGTTAAGTTTGAATTAATGATATAATAAAAGAATTAAAATTAAATGAAAGTATTAATATGATTAAGAAGGTTAGCTTAAAGTATGAATTGTCAAAATGGACTTAAGATATGAATTGCTAATGTTTAATAGATTCATATGCAAGTAATCGACCATATCAAGTTTGAGGATATAAGTTAGTAGCTAGTTAAGTAAATTGTGTGATTATAAGAAATCAAATGAAATGGTTAATTGATAGAATGATATAAGTCATTAAAG
Organism: Dalechampia spathulata; assembly: GCA_948192965.1. Taxonomy (NCBI): domain Eukaryota; kingdom Viridiplantae; phylum Streptophyta; class Magnoliopsida; order Malpighiales; family Euphorbiaceae; genus Dalechampia; species Dalechampia spathulata. The sequence continues at coordinate 2,049 of CANYBF010219055.1, read as the reverse complement.
AATGTCATATCAAGTGTAATAGGACCTTAACTGAACTATGTGACTATGATTTATATAAATGGACATAAATGATCAATTATTTTAGCATATTAAGAGATATTAAGAAGATTTATAAGTTAATAAACAAATGAATGACTTGATATGGTTTTAAATAAGATTTAAGTTAAGGATTAGAATAGAGATAATAGTGAACTATGGGTTATAGACACATGATTTATAGAATTGTTTATACTTGTATGATTTCACTGGATATTTAATTAATAAGTTTAATGATAGATGATATATAATCTGGAATTTGATTAAATGAAGTATATAAGTTGACTAAATGATATAAGATTATACTTAAATGATTGCAAATAAACAGATTAAGGTAAATAGCATATGATATGATGATATTAATGGAAGTATTAAATAAATGAGTAATAAATAGTCACATTAAGTGTTATTAGACATATAATTAAGTTAAATGACAGAAAGATATTTAAGTAAAGATATTGTTTAGATTATTAACTGGTTTTAAGACAGTGTTGGTAAAGGATTGGATTGAGCAGAAACATTATAATTCTCTGATAGTATAGATTCAAATTAATAATAATAGTGTTTAGTACAGTAGTGAATTAAGTTAAATATCAAGATATAATATTAAGAAATTAACTTAGTTTAAGAATAGAATAAATAACTGATAATATCCACTGTTTTCATATTATGCTTTTGACAGTAATTATTTTTAGTGAAATATAGATATGATTAATAATTGGAATTTGATTAAGTTATAATATTAAATCAATAGTACTAAGATGATAACAGAATTTGAATTCAAATAGAAAATGATAATCAAATGATTTATAAAGGAGTTATGATTTTAAACAGAAAATTATTAAGATAAAGTATTACTGATTCTAATAACTGTTAAGTAATAGGTATTATAATATCACTGTTAACCAGAAATTAATTATATGATCAAATTAAGAATATAATCACATAGAATATTATTGACTGGATTGAATAAAAGAAATGTTATTTGATAATGTAAGGATTACTTTTAGTGGTATTATAATTACAGTAAATAGAATTGAATAAAGGATATTTAATTTAAATAAATAGAATAGTAACATAATTTCTAAAATAATAGAATAAGAAAACAAAACAGATATGTGTGTGTTTAATTAACACAATAATGTAAGAATAATAAATGATGAAATGAAATACATTAGTAACGGATGAATATTGATTGTGAAATAGGTAAATCAGTGGATAAACCTCACGAATCATCCATGGATATTAACAAAGGAAAGGATATACCAGGTTTATGTTAGTTTATTTGGAAGTCCTCGATCATTTATTGATTAAAGAGGCAAAGGTTTGGTAATGCAATAGCATTTCTCAATAAGATATGTTATTATATTTGTTAATCATGACATATCCATAATGTATAAATCACATAACATGACATAACATTTCATGGTGAAATAAGGAGAAAAGAAAAGGTTTAATATGAGAAAAATGTTATATAAATTATACTAGGTAAATGTTATAAATTCCTACAGGAATTAAATAAAAAGGGAATATGATATGCAAAGAATGAAAATTCAAGAGTTAAGTATTAAATGAGATTTGATCATGGTACCATCAATAAATGATAAATGAAAGACCCAGTAAATGCGCATATTTAAGAAATGAACAGAAATGAGGGAGAATGCATATCATAAATGCATACTCATAAATACACATTATTCATATACATGATGATGATAATGATGACACTTGAAAATGGTTAAATAAATTAATGAAATGGTAAATATGCATAAGTATTTATACTGCTAAGGTAAGAATCATGAATAGTGATTTATATGATGATTATTGAAAATGGTACATATGGATGATAACTTGATAATATGGTTGATATGTTATGTTACACCCGTGGTTTAGACCCTAGTAGTTTGTACGCTAGGTTACGGGTAGAGGTATGTATGCGTATGAGTTTTGCTATGTATTGATGATGTGTATACGTGTATACGTGTATGTATGCTTGTATTTGTGATTGTATTC